>PITA01021111.1:0-33386 GCA_004023965.1 Spilogale gracilis | reverse complement strand
ATTTTTTTGAGAGAAGCAAGATCATTAATTCAATATTTTAGTAAAATACCTATGAAGTTTCCTATAAAGTCCATATCAGATTATATTTTTCTATACATTTACAGATTCTATACATATACAGATTATATTTTTCTAGACATTTTTCCTACTTTTCAAATTTAAATATTATCTGGAAGATTTAACTTTCTTTTTTTTTTTTTAAGATTTTATTTATTTGACAGAGAGAAACACAGCCAGAGAACGAACACAAGCAGGGGAAGTGAGAGAGGGAGAAGCAGGCCTCCCGCCAAGCAGGGAGCCCGATGTGGGGCTCGATCCCGGGTCTCCGGGATCATGACCTGAGCCGAAGGCAGTCGCTTAACCAACTGAGCCACCCAGGCACCCCAAGATTTAACTTTCTAATAAAGCACCTGTATATGTAAGGTTAAACTAAATTATTCATATTTTTATGGATAGTTTTTTTTTCTTTTACTTCAGGCTATTTTGGACATGACATATTTTGAGGAGAACAAACTAGTAGATGAAGATTTTCCTGAAGACTCTTCACAGAAAGTAAAAGAGCTGATTACTTTTCTTTCAGAACCAGAAATTTTAGTTAAAGAAAATAATATGCATCCAAAAGTAAGTTTTGCATTCCTATAAATTATAGTGAAGTGGTGCTGATTCTTCATGTATTGCTCTTCAGAGTCTAATTTTTCTTCTGAAATGTATTTTTATCTCTGTTTTAAATTAAGATTAAAGTAGGGATATATGAGAGTTTAACACTTCAGACCAGCATCATAACTATAAAGTATCACATACATGTTTCGGAATGTTTGCATGATGGAATTGTGTTGGAATTAATGGTGCCTGATTGTTTTTTAAACACAGATATTTGCTGTTTCTGTTCCCTTTACTTTTGTAGGTTCTGTTTTCTTGAAAGTCCCTACTGATCTAATAACCACATCTTTTTTTGTCCTTTTTACAGTTCTCATCCCCCTGGACATTTGCTGCCTTCCTTCCCGTTGGTCACCCCATCCCTCTGAGGTCCTGCATGCTCCTCTTCATGTCTCAGAGCTTTGTTCTTGCTCTTTCCTAGGCATCTCCCTTCTCTCCCATCCTGGAAAGATAGGCCCTTGCCAAGGATATCTTTTTAATCTCTGATCCTCTGTTCTGTCTTTGCTTCATAACTTGTTCACATGCTTTTTACTGTCCTGTTTAGATGATTCCAAGATTTTTGTCTCTAGACCTGGCTACTCTGTCAAGCAAATAATTCTTTAACTGCCTGCTTTTGCTGGCTCACTTTACCTAGGTTTTTTTTTCCCCTCTGTGTGTTTATCAGGGGGTGCTAACTGTAGAAACACAAAATCCCCAGTTTTAAATGCAACACAGTAAAAGTTCAGTTGATCGATTCTTTTTTTTTTTTTTCAATAGGGATAGAGAATGAAATCACAAAGGCCTCATGCCTCATTTTAGGAAGCTTAACTCAGGAAGCAGCCTTTTTCCTTTTTTTTTTTTTTTTTAAGATTTTATTTATTTGAGAGCGAGAGAAAGAGTACATGCATGCCTGAGGGAGCAAGAGAGGAGTGGAGAGGGGCAGAGGAAGAGAGACAAACAGGTTCCCTGCTGAGCAGGGAGCCTGATGCAGGACTCCATCCCAGGACCCTGGAATCATGACCCTAGACAAAGGCAGATGCTTAATGGATTGAGCCACCTAGGCACCACTAAAAGTTTGATTTGAATGAAATCCTGCTGTTTGCAGCGACGTGGATGGAACTGGACAGTATTAGCTGAGTAAAATAAGTCAGAGAGACAATTATCATATGATCTCTCTGATATGAGAAATTTGTGAGGCAGGGCAGAGAGTCATGGGGATAGGGAGGGAAAAAATGAAACAAGATAGGGCCAGGAAGGGAGACAAAGCATAAGAGACCCTTAATCTCAGGAAACAAACGGAGGGGTTGCTGGGGGGTGGGGGAGAGGGATAGGGTGGCTGGGTTATGGACATTGCTGAGGATATGTGCTATGCTGAATGCTATATAAGACTGATGATTCACAGACCTGTACCCCTGAAGCAAATAATACATTATATGTTAATAAAAAACCTGTTTTTGTATATATCTTCATTATTTTATTCTAGCAATAGTACAAATAAGTGTAATCTTGTTTCAAATAACATTATTTCTGAAAAGTTACCCTTTTTTTTAAATGATAGTCTTTTCATTTCTTTTTTTTTTTTTTTAAAGATTTTATTTATTTATTTATTTATTTATTTGATGGAGAGAAACACAGCTAGAGAGGGAACACAAGCAGGAAGAGTGAGAGAGGGAGAAGCAGGCCTCCCACCGAGCAGGAAACCCGATGCAGGGCTTGATCCCAGAACTCCAGGATCACGACCTGAGCCAAAGGCAGAAGTTTAAGCAACTGAGCCACCCAGGCACCCCAAAGTTACCCTTTTTTAAAATTACTTTTTACTGAAATATTGTGACATACAATGTCACAGTAGTTTCAAGTATACAACATAGTAATTCAACAACTCTGTATGTTATGCTATACTCATAAGCGTAGCTACATCTTACAAGGCTATTACAATACCATGGTACCTTTTTTCCTCTGTGACAACTCATTCCAGAACTGGAAGCCTGTACTCACCACCTTCACCCATTTTGCCTATCCCTCTGGCAACTATCAGTTTGTTCTCTGTATTTATGAGTCTGTTTCTGCTTTTTGTTTGTTTATTCATTTGTTTTGTTTTTTAGATTTTACATGTAAGAGAAATAATATGGTATTTGTCTTTGACTTATTTCACTTAGTTTGATACTGTCTGGGTCTATCCATATTGTCACAGATGGCAAGATCTCATTCTTTTTTATGGCTGAATAATAATCCTTTGTGTATATACATCGCATTTTTACCCATTTATCTGTTGATGGACATTTGGATTGCTTCCATCTTGGTTATTGTAAATAATGCTGCAATAAACATAGGAATGTGTATATTTTTTCAGGTTAGTCTTTGTTTTGGATAAATGCCTATTAGTAGAATTATGCACTAGTGGATCCACTATAGATCATATGGTAATCTATTTTTAATTTTTTGAGGAACCTCCATATTGTTTTCGACAGTGGCTGTACCAATTTACATTACATAATGGTTCTTCACATCCTTACTAACCCTTGTTATTTCTTGTCTTTTTGATTCTAGTCATTCTGACAGGTGCAGGGTGATACCTCATTTTTGTTTTCATTTGCATTTCCCTGATGCTTAGTGATGTTGAACATCTTTTCATGTGTCCTTTGGCCATCTCTGTATATCTTCTTTTGAAAAATATTCAGGTCCTCTGTTGACTTTTTGATCAGATCCTTGGGGTTTTTTGGTGTTAAGTTGCATAAGTTCTTTGTATGTTTGGGGTATTAACCCCAATCGGATCTATCATTTGTACATATCTTCTCCCATTCAGTAAGTAACATTTTCATTTTGCTGATTGTTTCCTTTGCTGTACAGAAGCTTTTTATTTTGGTGTAGTCTCAGTAGTTTATTTTTGCTTTTGTTTCCCTTGCCTCAGGAGACATACCTAGAAAAGTTTGCTAAGGCCAATATCAAATTACTGCCTGTATTTTCTTCTAGGAGTTTTATGGTTTCAGGTCTTAAATTTACATCTTTGATTCATTTTGAGTTTATTTTTGTTTATGGTGTAAGAAAGTAGCCCATTTTCATTCTTTTGCATGTAGCTCTCTAGTTTTCCCACATCACTTATTGAATAAAAAGTCATCTTTTTAATCAGATTATGAAAAACTTATATGTTAGATATATTAGAATTGGCTACTAAAATACTGAAACATTTTCTAAGAAATTGTAAGTTGGAATAGTTATTTTAATTTTCATGTAGCAATTGATTTCTATACTTCTAACTGATTCAGAGTAAGGAATTCGTGTGTAAGTAGCTAAGTAAAGGGCAAATTTTGTGAAATGAAAGTGAATGAAAATGAAATGCTCAGTGTTTTGGAATTAATTTTGATTTTTACAGATACAAGATTTCTTTTTTTAGCTGTGTCTTTGTTGTTTCAGCCCTGCGATTTGCTTGGGGATGAACTCCTGGAATGTCTCTCTTGGAGACGGGGAGCCCTACTCTATATGTATTGTCATTCTCTGACCAAAAGGAGAGAGTGGCTCACGAGAAAATCCAGTTTGCTTAAAAAGGTAAAAGGGCATTCCTTATACTATTTTGAGCATTAACATTTATAGGTTTCAAAAAGCTGTCCTTGATTTAGTAAGAAAAGTTGTGGAGTCAGCAGTCTGGGTTTTTATTCCAGATCTTTTACTTACTAGCTATGTATTCTTAAACAAATTGGAATTATTGTGAAGATTAAATAAGATGACATGTGAAAGCCTTGCAAACTGGGAAATTCTATGTGCCTTTTTAAGTTTTGAATTTTTATTTTTTAAAATATAAGCTAGACAACTATATTAATTTCTAACCATATTTTTGGCCTGAAGAAAACAAACTTGGTTGTGAACCTCTATCTGTCAGCAGATCACTCATAAAGAACCACCATGACCCTGCTGCTAGAACACTGTAGCCCTCTGATTCATCTTGACTCTTCTCACCAAATCAGTAAATCTTAGTGTTAAGTATCACTAAGAAGTCTAACTTGAGTTAATTGTACACATGGTTTATGTGGGCCTGGAAGTGAGAAGTCATACTTGATATAAAAGTTTGATCATAATTTGTCTAAATTATAAGTATGTACATTAATAAATTGTTATTGAACTCATCTTTATTATCTTTATCCTTTTCTTTCCTCTGTTAACATTTTTAACAAGTATTACTGAATCATATATTCTTGGTTAGTTTTTTTTTTTTCCTCCATGGTCTTTTGCTAACTGGAGCATTTGGAAGGGCACATTTATAAAAGCTTTTGGGTTAGTGGGTTCTTGTATCATTGTAATATAATAGCCATATGTCTACATTTTAGCCAGTTTTCTCTTGAGTAAAGAATGGGGGGAAATTAACATTTGAAGGTTTTACAGTTCTGCATATAATACTTGCAATTCTTTGGCTTTGACTTTCATCTAGTACCTTTTTGATGGAATCAGTTACTTGCTACAGATGCTCAATTATCGGTGTCCTATCCAGTTAAATGAAGGCGTTTCTTTCCAAGACTTAGACACAGCTAAATTACTGAGTGAAGGTAATGTGATCTCTTTTTGAAGTTTTCTGTTTTGGAGGTTTTTAGAAAAATTTAAGAATTTTATTAGACTTAATTCTGTTTTAAATGAATATCAAGTTACATTATATGCCAAAAAAAATAATAAAAGGGCTTTAAAATATTTAAATACCTTATCTTGTAATACAGAAAACTACTGCTAATCTCTCTCTAGCAATTCTGGGAGAGTTATATATCATGTTCCTGTTCACACAAGAAATGGTCTGGAGCTGGTTATGGTGGCTCCAAGGCATCATCAGGTTCCTTTTTCCTCCATGATCTTAAGAACTACAGCTTATGGCCTTAGAGGGAGGCACTTTATATAGACCACCATGCAAACAGCACTTCCCAAAGTTATGCAGCATGAATCCCTGTTGAGGATACTGCATTCTCAGTGTCTCAGGATGCTCTTGGAGCTTTTTCTTTTATTTCTTTTCTTTTCTTCTTTTCTTTTCTGTTCTGTTCTTTTCTTTTCTATTTCTTTCTTAAGATCTGATATATTTATTTGAGATAGAGAGTGAGAGTGAGAGCTAGGAAACAGAGAGAGAGAGGGAGAAACAGGGAGCCTGACATGCGACCCTTTCCCAGGGCCCTGGGATCATGACCTGAGCCGAAGGCAGACGCTTAACTGACTGAGCCACTCAGGTGCCCTGCTGGAACTCCTTTTCATCTCACCTATGTTTCAGTCTATAGGAATGGCAAAAGGATGTTTCTTTTAGCCTGGTCTGAAAGGGCAGCTTCTTAGAAGTTTCTGATACTTAAGCTTCCACTTACTTTTCACTGGCAAGAATTTAATCACATGACTTCATACAGGTACAAAGGAACCTGGGATGTACAGGACAGCCCTTTACCTGCTACATTGCCATCCCAAATAAAATTATCTCTTAACTGAGAAAGAAGGGAAGAATGAGTATTGGGTAGCGATTGTTAGTTCCTGTCATAAATATCTGCACTTAAAAAATGTTAGGAACTGAATAGAGAACATCATTTGGGTTTTAGACTGAGTTCTGTGAGGGAAGAACCACTTATTTTACCATCTTTTTATAAATGGGGGAACTCAGGTCCTGATAAGTCAGATTACCTGTTAAAGGTCACATACATGGTGAGTGACATTTGATTATGTGTGTAAACTTTGTTTTATACCTCCATCTGAAATTGTGATGGGGAAAAATCAAATACGGAGAAGAGGAAGAAAACTTAGGGAAAATTCTGTATTTTAATTTTATAAGTTTTTAAAATTATTTTTCTTTGTTAGCTCCTGTAGGCTTTTCCATTTTATTTGAAAACATTGCTTAGAAAAAATAGCAGTATTTAAGTGTCATTAACATATTTCAGTTAATTCAGGGAAGTAACTTGTCCTAAAAATTGTGAATGCCAAGTGCCACTGCAATGGGCATGATATTTTGACAAATGTGGGGTATTTTGACTTATTTATAGGAAGTATTTCTTTCAGATAACTAGTAAAGTGATTAGCTGCATTGGCAATGGCCTTTCTAAAATCTTACCCAAAACCACATGGATTGATGTAAGAGAAAAAACAAGGATGGGCACTAAAGCCTATTTAGAATCAAGGAAAGTAACAGGGTCACCGTTTTCCCTTATTCTCCCCTCTCTAATCATAGGGTAGGATACTTTTATGGCCTGGAATTTTCTCTAAGATGTTTGTGGTTACCGGTGTCTTCTCTTAAATCACAATTTGATTGTACTAGCCCCTAGCTTCCACTACCTTCAACAGAAGAATCAAAAAGGACAGATATTCTTTCCAAGGAAAAAGAAAGCACGTCTGCTCCCTACCACTTTTGCCACAGGGCTGCCAGGTCCTCTTCTGGTATTAACTTCTTGCTATTACCTAAAGCAGTTTGCTTTTCCCTACTTCTTCTCTCTTAAGATGTAGATTAGAAGCTAGCAAGCCTATCTTTCATAGGCTGAATTACTTTGTAAGAGAGAGGGAAACCCCCATTAGAGGGGGAAGCATAATTCTGAATAATCCTTTTTTTTAAAGATTTTATTTATTTATTTGACAGAGAGATCTGATAGGCAGAAAGGGGGAGAAGCAGGCTCCCCGCTGAGCAGAGAGCCCAATGTGGGACTGGATCCCAGGACCCTGAGATCATGACCTGAGCCGAAGGCAGAGGCTTAACCCTCTGAGCCACCCAGGTGCTTCCTAAATAACCCTTAATATTAATTTAAAAAGCTCTATATGAATTATCACAATATTTTTATGGCCAGATCTTAATGATAATTTACCCAACTTTTGTAAAACTCAAAGCACTGTATACTTAGTATGATTGTTATTTCTTTTTCTAAGGTGAGATGATCATTTTGACCTCTGAACATTACTTATATGCCATTAAATTTTCAGCTTTTCAAAATTACCAAATAATGTCTTCAGTAATCCTTTTTATTATGTCATTTCTGAGCCTCAGTCTTCTGTGGGCTCTTGTAGAAATAGCCTTGTCAGAATAACCCTGGAGTCAAGTGGATTAAATCAAAGTACTCCTGGGGCGCCTGGGTGGCTTAGTTGGTTAAGCGGCTGCTTTCGGCTCAGGCCATGATCCTGGAGACCCGGGATCGAGTCCCACATCGGGCTTCCCACTCGGCGGGAAGCCTGCTTCTCTCTCTCTCAGTCCCTCTGCTTGTTTTCCCTCTCTAGCTGTGTTTCTCTCTGTCAAATAAATAAATAAAATCTTAAAAAAAAAAAAGTCAAAGTACTCCTGAGCTTTACAACACCCTTGGTTTATGACCTTTTTCATACCATTGAGGACCTCCCTGGTACCTTCTCAGCAGCATTTTGGCTCATAGCTTAACCCAAAACCAGGATTTTAGATCTCCAAAAGGAGCAGCTCTGAACTAGCATCACTAATTGCCTGGGTAGCCTGTTAAAAATTAACAGATTTCTGTATACCACCTGCAGGGTCAGTTCAATATATGGAGTCCAGGAATTTGTTTTTAATAAGCTCCAATAATAAGATGCAGCCAGATTTTAGATATCACTGTTCCTAGTGGATATCAATCTGGCCCCCATTTTTTTTTTTTCCTTTACTGTTCAAGTCCTCTTTCTGACCCCATTCTCACTTCATGGGTTATTCTCCTCTCTGCCTGCATCCCCCCCACCCCCCTTATCACATGTGTTTTGCCAAGTGCACTGACTTGCATAGTACAAAGTGGAATATTTTATTGAAAACCATGCAGAACATTAGGAGAAAAAATATCAAGGAAAGTTCATAGCAGCAAAAAGACTACAACTAGAGAGGTGTGGAATTCTTGGGGAAGTTGAAAGGGAGAAAGTACCTAATTTACATTGTTCTTCTCTTCTGTTGATACTTAACTGCAGTAGTTTACCATAGTCTCTGGATCAGCATCACTCTAAGTACTAGGACTTTGTGAAAAATGCACTTTCGCAGACTCAACCCCATACTCGAATCTGAATCTCTAGAGTTGGGGGTGCAGCAATCAACATGTTAGTGTGTCCAGGTAATCCTAATGTAGGCTCAGGTTTGAGAACCACTCTTTAGCGTATAGCCATTCTCTTTAGTAACGTTTTCCCACAGGATATCTGTGTCCCCTGTTCAGCAGTCACTCCTTGTTCATATAAAATGAGGCTTAGACTTGGGCACAAATTGGATCCCAGATGTCCCCAGGGCAAACACTCCTCTCACCCTTCCCAAGTGGTTTCACTTTGTGGGACATACTCCTCCCAAAGCTCATCCTTCCCTCCATTTTTGTTTCTGTCTTTTTATGCCCCTCTACCATTCTTTTTAGGAATAACTAGACAGGGTATAGGATCAGAAAAATAAAAACAGTATGCGTTCAACAAAATGCCATAACTAATACAAAATATAATTCTGAATAACATCTAATGCTTCCTCTCTGAGGTTTATGATCTTTTAACTAAAGAAATAGTGAAAAGAAATGGTTATATTTGTTAATATTTATATGCTGTTTATAATAGTGCTTATACTTACATAATACATAAACAGTTTTATAATACATATTATGTTTTATTCATAGAAAGCATAATGTAGTGTAGCCTATCATTTTCGTGAATATAGGCTTCAGATTCTGCTCTTAAGATTCATTTATTGATGGTTTAACAAGTCATCTCTCCTGTTAAACCTGTTTTCTCTTGGTAGTATTAGAACCTGAATTTGGGTGAAATGAAGGGGTAACTGTAGGGACAAATTCTGAGACTATAAAAAGCTTTCAGTAGACTCAAGACAATAGAAGCTATGATAGATTTGAAAGTTGGATTTTTCTTTGAATTGTATATCTCTGGTTCTATCATAGTCATTTCTGATGAGCCCTTATTAGGTGAGCAGCTGAAATAATGATACTGATTGATTTGAGGTAAACTTTTCTAATCATACATTAGAATAAATCATTTATTTGTATTCTAGTGGCTTCTGGAAGTTAAATAATGTATTTTAATACCATTTCATGGTTTCTAAAATTCTTTTATATATTTTTATTTATGTATTCCTTAAGACAACTCCATAAAATAAGAGGTTGTATGGAGTCCTCATTTTTCAGATTTGCAAACCTAGGCTCAAAGTTGCTCAAAAATCATAGTCAATAATTTATACCCAGATCTTTTGATTCTAGGTCTGTATGTCTATCTACCAAATTAATATACTTAGTGTGCTATAAATATTTAATTATATAATTACTTTATTTCATAATAATACTTTTAACTCTTGATGACAATTCTACATTATATTCCTTTTTTCTGGGAATGTAAAGCGTCTTGGATATAACTTAACATCTTACATAATTTAGAATTCTGTGGCCTCCTAGGGTCATATTTATATATGATTATTTCTGTAGACTCTTGTAGAAATACAGGAGATGTAGAATACTTGACTGGAACTGTATTGCTGATCCTAGAATATACCCCAAAATAAAAGTTGTGTTCACGGATGAAATTCAGAGAGTCTCTGAATACCCTGAAATTTTATAGAGAATTTGGGGTATAATTCCAGCAGAGGTTCTATTGATTATATTAGCTTCTCAAAGAGGTCCAAAAGAGAATCCCCAAAAAGTTAAGAACACAGTGGCCTAAATAATTATTTTTAAAAATTTCTCTGGCAGTATTCTGTTTTTTTGGGGGGTGGGGGTGATAGAACTCTTTTATAGGTAAATAGAGATAGAAATACCAATTATATGAGGAATGTATTAGTGATAATTCATTCGGCTTTTCTAGTGTAATTGTTTAATGAGGAGGAAAAATGCTTAATGACATAAAAGGAATTTATTAGAGTTTAAGTAGCTGAGGTTTCTTTTTAAACATTTAAATTCTAATTTCTCAACCTAAATGATTTTCCCAGGAATATTTAGTGACATTCATTTGCTGGCTATGATGTACAGTGGAGAAATGTGTTACTGGGGATTGAAGCATTGTGCAGATCAACAGCCAGAAAATCACGAAGTGGATTCTGGTGTTTCTGGAGCAAGTTACACAACACAAAAAGAACCCTTGGATTTCCGAGAAGTAGGGGAAAAAATTTTGAAAAAGTATGTATCTGTATGTGAAGGACCCCTGAAAGAACAAGAATGGAATACAACAAATGCAAAACAAATTTTAAACTTCTTTCAGCATCACACTAACAAGTAAGTTCTATTCCTTTTCAAAGAGGAAAACAAAACAACCCATGAAATGGAAAGTTCCAGAAAAGAAGACATATTGACACTGTGTTTAAGAATGTTACACTACATAAAGATATCCAGCATGGTTACCTGTTTTTAATGCCATCATCATTTTTCATTATATATTTTTAAATCTATGAAAGAATGATTCTTTAATCTCTAAGATGGCATGTATTCTAACTCAGCCTGAACTGCAGATATTCTATAACTAATACTAATAACTAGGAATAGAGTTTAGCTTTAGAAGTTTATTTTAATTATTAGGGGTTTTTTTGGTGACATAAATTGACCATTTTCAGTATCTTTAGATTATTTTAAAACCTATCTTGAAGTTTGCTATGCTTCAGAGGTTAAAATCAACTCACCTCATAGCTTTAGATATAGTCTAATGTTATAGAAATTGACAAAATAAAAAATTATGACTAGTATTCAGACTCCATTTCCAAAATAAGATAAATAATGAAAGATGCCACAAAAGAAATGTTTCATTTTTTATTTTAACCATTACTCATGGCATTTATAATTTTTATGGCATTGGACATTATATAAAAATTTCCAAGTGATCTTCCTATTTTATTTAAAAGAAAATGGATGGTTTATAATGAAGATGAAACCAAGTTAGGTTAGGCCATCATTAGCTGATATGTGTTTAGAGTGTACCTTTTCATATGTATTGAAATTTTAATATTTGTCTTTAATAGTGGAGATGAGTGATAAAGGCCAGAGAACCTTACTTGCTATCTTGCTTACTGTCTACCTCAACTCCTATTGTCATCTTGGGATGATCTAGTAACTTGCTGATATCCTTGACTTCTCTACCAGTGACTTCATCGCATTCCAGGAACGTATTACTCTTGTGGCTACACCTTGAATGAAGATCACCATCCTGAGTTTCTCTTTTTGAAATCTTAAATTTCAGTAACTGATGATAATTCACATCTTTCTAGCTTTTCACTTCCTCATTTTAATTGATTTTCTTTCTCCTTTATTTCTATTCTATCTCTTTATCTTCTTCACAGCCCCCTTCTCTTCACACCCCCCTTTCCTCTTTGTCCTAAACCATCAGCCCCTTTCAGATTTTCTTCCTTCCCTATCCAGCCTCAGCCTTATATTGGGCACCAGGTAAAGTGCTCTCCATAGTCCCTTCAAGTCCACTGTCCTCTTATCCTTCAGTGTAACCATTCTGCAAGTCTTAGTGTTGAACTAATCCTGCCACCCACCTTTTCTGGAATGCTGCATCCCATGTGAAGTACATGCAGCCCTTCAGTGTAATCCCTGTAAGTATCACAACTTCAACTTTGGGAGAGCCCTCAATGTAAGCCTTTTGTTTGTTTCTGATGTGGCTCCTCTCCTTTTTCCATGGTTGCTAATCTAAACCTCTTACTTTCCTCATGAGGTCCTCTGTCCCGTCCTGGTCCTGTCTTATAGAAAATTAAGACTATGAGAATTTAAACTTCTATTTCCTTGCTTTCCCTACTCATTTTCCCCATTTAGAAGGAAAGAGGTTGCCTGCACTCTGTTGGAAGCCAATCTCTGCCTTCCCTTATTTCCTCTGGGGCTTCTATTTTCTTCTGCCTACCCTTTAGGTGTTACTCTTCCCTAGAGGTCTGTCCTTTTTCTCTTTATCCCTCTTCTCTCGCTTTTCCTTCCTTTCTCTCTCTCTTTTTACTTACTCTTAGGTGATGTCATTCATAGCCATAGCTTCTTCTGACACTTATAATGTTAACCTGACTTCTAGAATTTCAACTTGAATCCCAGCTTCTACTCTCTCAGCCTTCTTTCTAACTGCCTATTAAATGTCTTCACTTAGATAATTTTAGTAGTTTTAAAGTCAGTATGTCCAAATAACCCTCATCTTTTATCTAAAATCGTTTAGGGTTCATGTTTTGGTATATGTTTTTGTTGTTTTGGTCTTTTACAGTGCAGGGCAACAAAGAATGCCAGAATTGAGTTTCTGTCTACCTTCCCCGTTTTATCACTGCAGTGCATCCTGTTTAATCATGTTCCAGTCCAGTGTTCCTCAGACATTAAAAACCTGGGCTCCTTTTCGAAAAACATGAACATTGTGATGGAGCCTCTTGGTATAAAGAAAATCTCTCCCTATCTCTGCCCCTGTCTCCTTGCTTAACTTGACGCAACTAAGATTTTTTATTTAACATAGTTTTTTTTTTTTTTACAGTATTAAACTTTGACTTTATTATATGCATGGATGCTGTTAAAATTTCAAATTCGTGGAATTTAAAAATGGTACATAAAAGTCAATGTTTGGTAAGAAAACTGAAAAAAGAATTGTAAAGTTTCTTTGTGCTTTCTAAGTATAAAGATTTACATCATTTTTAGTATGGTTTTAGAACCACAGACCACCCTCCCCCACCCTTTTTGGAGCATCATGATCAATTGCAAGTACTTTGGTTCCTTTCCCAACATGCTATGTGTTTTTCCCCTCAATACTCTTTGAAGATCTCATTACTTCTGCCTAGAATGCTGCCTTTCTTTGTGGCCAAGTGAATACCTACTTATCCTTTAGGACTCAGCTCTAGTGATACTGTATCCCCAAGGCTTTTTCCAACCCTTTCCACTCATAGTTTGATGTTCCTTTGCTTCTGCTCCCTTAAATCTTCCCTCCCATGTTATCAAATAGGTAACACCATTTAATAGTTTTTTTATGAGTTGAACTCCGTATTTTAAAAAAAATTATCTTTAAGCATTGTGCTTAATGAATGGTAGATCCTTAGTCATTTTTTTTTAATTAATAAGAGACATGGTTCTTAAGTGCCGAACTCTGCACAAAAGGGTTGCTGCTATTGGATTCCAAACTGCCATGCCCTCTATACCAGTGGATGACAAGGCAAATAAGAAATTACTCCTCAGAGGAATAAAGTATTATATAGATTTGGAACTTGAGAAAACTGTAACTTTCTCTTCAGAAATGGGAACTTCCATTTTGCCTTCATGACCCTTGTGAACCAGTTGGGTCCCTTACTGGTTGGTATAGTTCTGAGGGCGCTACTGGGTGCTTTTTGTACTTTTCCATCCCCCACACAATTGGAGAATAATTTGTAGACCATAACAGTTATAGTGTGTGTATTATAAAACAGGGAACAACTGATTTTTTTACGTTATGTGTTAAAGCCCAAGTAAATTCTGTTTCGTTTGGAATGAAGTATCTTCAAGATAACAAAAACTACATAAGGAAAGCGGTATAATTCCCTCATCAACAATTTTTATGTGCCTGCCACATGCCAGGTTTCATCTTAGGCACTGATGATGTAGCTTTGTAAGACACCATTTTTTGGAGTTTGTATTCTAGTGGAGGAAGTTAACAGATTTTAAAAAATAAATTGATAGTGTATTAATTGGTTAGCACTATAAATAAAGCAGGCTTGTTATAATTTGGAAAGTAGTGCTATTTTATTTATGGTGGTTGGGAAGGCACCTGTGTACTTTAGCATTAGTGTTCTCAAATTCTGTCCTTTTGGTTAGATTCCTTGCCATTCAGTACATTCATAAAGTTTTTTTCTTACGGAAGTTCTGATATAGAATTAAATAATGAGTCATTACTTAAGACCTTTTTACTTTTGACTACATTTAAGGTGTTTTTTTTCCAGTGTGGGCTTTACTCATGAGTGAGTGATAACCTAAAAGCTTTGTGTTTATTATAGTACGGGTTTCTCTACATTTTGAGTTTTCTGATGGTTACGAAAATTTAAACTCTGTTAAAGGATTTCTTTCATAATACTTAAATTTGTGTGGTTCTTTACCAGTGCGAATTATTTTTTTTCTTTTATGTTAAGTAGGCTTTGAAACTTAAAGGCCTATCTGCTTTGTGGCATTTATACAGTTTCTGGCTACTGTGAATTGTATGATGTTGATGAAGGTGTAAATCATGACAAGACTTTCCCTTATTCCTTTGCATACAGTAGAGTAAGGTGAGAGATATGGCTAAAACCCTGCAATAAAATTACATTCCAACTTTTACACTCCCACTGTGGATTCTGTGATGTTCATTAATGTGGGAAATGAATCTAAAGTATTCTCAGATTTATTTTAATGACATTTTTAAAAACCCACAACTGGATGACATGCTAGTTTTGGATTGCGTGTCCCTATTCTCTTGCCATCTTCCAGGGCTCCATTTCTGGCTCTAATAATACCTTATCTGCAACAGAATCCAGGATTCTATACTTCCTTAGTGTCACTTCTTTATATTATTTTTAACACAGTATGAGATAATATGTTATTGGAAGTATTATACTTAAATACATTTAATGTATCCACAATTAAAGTATGTGTTATGTATTCACCCTGGTGTACTGTTTTTCCTTTTCCTACTTCTAGTGAAAATTTCCAAGGAAACTGTTTTGGAGCATATAAAATTTTTTAAATAAAACCATATTCCCATATTTGTGTCTTGTTCATTTTCTTTTATATCTGAGTGTTGTGTCAGAATTAAAACTTTGTTTCAGTTAACATTGACATCTGTGTATTATTTCTTATGGTTCTAATAACTTTCAGACAGGGTAGTATAGTGGTTAAGAATATGGGCTCTGGGACTAGAGATCTGAGGTTTAATATTAGCCCTGTCATTTCCTAGCTATGTGACTGCACAGAAATTATTTAACCTTTCTGTGCCTTAATATCCTTTATTTAACAAAGGAATAATAATAGTACCTACCTCACCGGCTATTGAAGATTAAATGAGTTAATGTTCAAATTGCTTAATTCAGTTGAATTAATTCTTAGGATGCTTAGCATATCTAAGAGTTCAAAAGAGTTATAATTTTCCTTAGTCTAGTTCTATATATCAGTTCATCATGCTGAAAAATATAATACCATCAGCCAGAGTAATTGAGTGACAATGTGGATGTGTGTATTAGGTAGAGATGGTGATGGAGCAAGACTGATAAATTGTTAACTTGAATCAGCTAACGGATACATGGGATTCCATTACATTATTAACTCGTATACATGTTAAAAATTTTTCATGATAAAAAAAGTTATAACCCATACATTTATAAATGTTCACATTTCTTTGTAAAAGATGAGAACCATTTCAGTACTTCATACTTGAATTGAAACACATTTTTTTTCTTGTGTTAGTTCTTTCTTGCTTCTAGAGAGGGAGAAGAAATGCCATATGGTTATTGAATTCATCATTCTTTTTCTTGTCTGGACAGCCTCACAGAAGTAAGCTTGCAATTGGATTAGTTATTGGCCATTAGTAAGAGGATGCAAGAAAAATAATGAGACTTTAAATTCAGATCTCATGGAACCTCAGTTGTCAGGCTTTATTGGATTTCTGTTATTTGACATTTAGATCCCCAGATATTTACTTTTGAAGTATAAATTCAAGCCATTAAGTATTGTGTTCATTATTAAGCATTAAGCACTGTGCTTAATATATGTGAAAGGACAGTAAGAGAGGTGTATGTATATTATGTCAAATATAATTATGTATTTAAATATTTGTACGTACATAAACAACTTACATACATGTTCCCTGTAATCTGTCATGATCCTTATAGACTTAATAGCTTTTATGAAGTTGCTGATCCTTTCAACAGGTGATTTGGGTTATATGTGAAAGACTATTTTGACAACTGAGATAATAAAACTGGTGGACAGAGGTTGATTGTGAAGTTTAGAATTTCCATATTTGATACCGTCACAAAAAGAAAGGATAATTGCAGATCCTGGATATTCTAAGCAACTACCGGTTGACAATGAGTTTAAACCAGATTATGTAGAGATCTATTATGTCCGTTCTCAAGAATGGAATTTCAAAGCCCCTGGATTATTTTGAACATATTTTTCTTGTTGCATGTGTATTTTTCTTGTTGCATGATATAACAGATAATGCTGTTCTGCTCTTTATAGAATAATACTTAGAGACTTAAAGTTTTATATTTATAACTTTAGAATGAAATATTCCTTTAGGGAACAGAGCTCTAGTTTTTGAGCAGAGTATTCTTTGGATTAGATTGAGGTAATCTATTTGAAAATGAATGACACATAGTACTAAATAAGTATTTGTGTCCATCTTACCAGTAAGACTATATCCAGTTCAAAATAATAGGTTACCTTTGTTGAAAAGAAAACCAGAGGCCCCAAATGGAATGATTTAAGGGCCTCACTCAGCAAACCAAGACTACATACGAAACCTAACTGCAGTTTGAGCCCCCTCAGGAAAGTAACTTTTTAAAGTAGGCTCTATGGCCAGCATGGAGCCCAACCCCAAGACTCCGAGATAAAGATCTGAGCTGAAATCAAGAGTACCCAGTCTTAGTCAACTGACCCAGGCACCCCAAGAAAGTAACCTTCAACATGGAATGCCTGGTTAGCACTAGGATGACTTTGTCTACATTAGTCTACTTTTTGCCAGTAATTTCCTTTTCCCCATTCCTTTCTGCCTTTAAAGACTTAATTCTTTAAAAATAATCTACTCCCAACGTGGGACTGAACAACCTTGAGTTCAAAAGTTGCATGCTCCACCAACTGAGCCATCCAGGCGCCCCGATTTTCTGCCTCATTTTCAATTTTCAAAGAAGATTTATGTATTTGGAGGGTGGGGGGAGTGCGGCAGAGGGAAAAGAACCCAAGCGCACTCAACCTGCAGCTCTGAGCCTTAGATCAGGACCCTGCCATCACAACTTCAGCCCAAACCAAGAATAGGACCTTAACCCACTGCACTAGGCAGGCGCCCCTCTACCTTTAAAAACCTTTCTTCTCTGGCAGCTCAATGGAGCTTCTGCCCATTTGCTAGATGGGATGCTTCCAGATTCATGAATTGTTCAATAAAGCCAATTTGATCTTTTACGTTACTCAATTGAGTTCTTATTTTTTAATATCTTTTAATGTGGGCTATAGTATAGTCTCTTAAAACCCTTTCAAAGTAAGACTGGACAACGTGAGTAAAATGGATAACTGTTCTGACAGATTAATAAAGACACTAGTAGGATTTTAACAGTACCATATTTGGTTTCTCTTCTTACTCTAGCCCAATTTTGCTGCCCTTTTACGGGATGTCTACCTTCAGGAATTTTTAAGTGTACCGAAAATTTTATAGAGAAAATACAGACTCCTCGCCTTGGCATGAAGTCCCTCGTGATTGAGCCCCTGGCCACCTCCCTGGTTCAATTTTGCTAACTCCCAAGAAAACAAACAGTAAATCAGAGACTGAAAAACAATAAACAAAACAAAACAAAACAAAACACCAAAAAAACCCTGCACACCCAGCACAGCAGTGCTGAGAAGGAAGCAAATGGCTGTTAAGCCTATAGTAGTGGAAGAGGCCCAGGTACCCAGTAAGTGGGGGCCACCTAGGCCCAGACTAAGGGGGTATGGGTCCCAGAGAGAACGACTTCGGGAGAGGTAAGGAAGTTATAGACGCGGGACAGATTTCACGTGAACAGAGTGAGGTTCGCTGGGTTGAGGCCTGAAGCTCTCGGCGGGAGGTTCAAGCGGGAGGTTCAAGCATTCGGCCACCTCTCCCTTCCCTCCCTGGTCCCGAGGCTGCGCGCGGGGAGACGTGGAAGGAGGGAGGCGGGAGGCGGGCCGCTGGGAGCGGGGAGCGCGCGTGACCGTGCAGCGCGTCACAGGCAGCGCTAGCGGCCATGGCGGGAAGCGAGCCACGCAGCGGAGGCAGCTCACCTCAGCCGCACCACAGCGACTGGAGCCGGCTAGAGGCCGCCATCCTCAGCGGCTGGAGGAACTTCTGGCAGTCGGTGGGCAAGGAGAGGACAGCGCCGAGGGCCTCTCAAGAGGAGACGGATGAGGAGGCCAGTTCCCTGACACGGCTGCCGGTGAGTGGCGGCCACCGGCCGCGGAAGACCGAGGGGCCGGGCTGGGCCAGGAGTGGCGCCCCGTTCCCGCGGCCTTTGGGGGCCTCGCCGTGCCCAGGTCTGTGTCTGCCGCCATTCTGCGGCCATTCCGGGCAGTGTCGTCATCTGGGAGCAACAGTTGACCAGAAACGCCGAGGCGTTGAGCTTAGGTGCTCCGCAGCCAGACCAAAGGTCGCAGCGAAACGCCCCGGTAACCGGCCAGGTCCCCCCTCAACGCTTCCACACCCTAAAGCAAGTTTTGGCCCTAGAACACCCGGACGTCAAGTTAAGGAAATAGTAGGAGACCACGGCAGACTTTCTGGTCAGCCTGGGAAAGCCTTCAACTGTAGGCGCAGTGTCTTTCAGCTCAGGTTCGGAGAACCCAACACTGCGAGGAGATCCTGGCTGTTCTCTTACCGCGGATTTCAAGAAACAAAACTCACACTTAATTGACAATGACTAAGAAGTGCCTCAAGTTTTAACAGGCCACAAGAATTATACGCATCATTTATTATTAAACTTTTCAGGCAGATGGGAAAATGGGAGCGAGGAAAAATTCTTAGAAATTATACGAATTCTATATCTCAGCGGGACTGTTGACACCCTCCTCTGACGTCTATCAGAAATTAAAAACTGCAGGTTTGGAATGTCTCCGAAGTTCTCCCTATTGTAGAAGTTCTTTGAAATACTTATGGAGGAACTCAGATGGCAGATTTACTCTTTGGTCAGAACTAATGACCAAATCAGAAGTGCTTTGATAAGTTTTATTTTGAAGACTAGATTGTTTCCTTAAGTGATTTGTTCAGGTACCGTTGTGGCAAAATTCCATGAGGAGAAATTGAAGGACCTGCTTATTTTGCTTGAAAAATACCAGAACAATGATTGGTCTTTCATGAATATTTCGGTGTGTTAACAATTAAATGTTTAAATATGTTTTTCTTCTGATGGCAGGAAAATAATGTCAGAATTGTAGGTTTAATTATTTAAAATACTGTTAAATTCATCTTTGGTTATCTAGTATAATTATTTTGTAGTTCATCATGATAGATGTCATTATTAAAAAGTTGGACTGTCCAGTTGATCTTTGGATTCCTAGTATAATAATGATTTGTTTATTATTTATAATCAGAAAACAGTTTTTAAGGTAAGTTTTTCATCCCTGTTACCTATTTACTGTTTCTATTTCAGATTGACGTACAGTTATATATTTTGTCATTTCTTTCACCTCATGATCTATGTCAGTTGGGAAGTACAAGCCATTATTGGAATGAAACTGTACGAGACCCAATTCTGTGGAGGTATTTTCTGCTGCGGGATCTTCCTTCTTGGTCTTCTGTTGACTGGAAGTCTCTTCCAGATCTAGAAATCTTAAAAAAGCCTATATCTGAGGTCACTGATGGTACATTTTTTGACTACATGGAAGTGTAAGTATCTAGTTTTATGAATTAAAAAGAAGATACCAAATTTGACTGTTTTACAAGTCAATAGTCTAAATTAGTCTTGGCTCTGCCACTAATTCATTTCATGAAATTTGGTTGTAAGTGTTTGTAGAAGTTGGGGATTAACTTAAATTCCTTCATACAACCTTTCAGTTTTTACATTTTGTTATTTACTTGTGGTAATTATTTGAATAAGTGTAGATAGTTCATATGCCCAAGAAGTAAAACATTTCTTGAAACTTTCATCATCTTTAGAACACTTGTCATTTTGTTAAATAATAAACACTTTTCCATATCTAAAAAACAAATGATCAGTGATCAGACACCAGGGAAGAAAACCATTCTCAAGGTTCTGGGAAATAAGATTTTGTTATCACCCAGCTTTTTTTTTTTTTTTTTTAAGATTTTTATTTATTTGACAGAGAGAAACACAGCGAGAGAGGGAACACAAGTAGGGGGAGTGAGGGAGGGAGAAGCAGGCTTTCCTGCCAAGCAGGGAGCCTGATATGGGACTCGATCCCCGGTCTCCAGGATCATGACCTGAGCCAAAGGCAGTCGCTTAACCAACTGAGCCACCCAGGTGCCCCTGACGCTTTTAAATATCATGTAGCTGAATTAATGTTGAGCAGCTGTAGTGTATTGGATTCTATGAGGGATGCTTTATGTATGTTCACTTATTTAGCCGTCACCCAATAAAAAAGTATTATCCTTGTGTTAGAGATGTGGAATTGAGGTTCAGAATGGTTATGGATTTACCTAAAGTCAGATAGCTTATAAGGAACTGTTCATATTGGAATCCTGTCATGCCACCTTAAAAATACGTAGTCACTGGATCTGGATATAACCTACTTTCTTGAGGGCTCCAAATGTAAGGCATTGTAAATAAAATTTTTAAAAAGTATTTATGATTTAGGTAAGAATTGTTTTGCTCTGCTATATTTAGTATCTAGATACAGAATTTTTTCTGAGATTTTATTTGAGTTACTCAGATCTTTCCTTATTCTAATCTAAATGCCAAGTCTTGTGAAACTGCTTGATTAAAATATATGTGATATGTTATATATAATTTCAGTAAATGCTATTGTACTCTCACTTGCTGGTTTTTATCTCTGAATTGTCCCACAACCAACCATAGCATCAAGTTTATCATGCTGTGGAAACAACTTTTCCCTGGGAATTGTAGTAATGATACTAATTACCATTTGTGATCATATAAAGTATTTTTTTATTGAAGTATAATTAACATATAGTGTTATATTAGTTTCAGATATACAATATGATTCAACAGTTCTATGCATTTCTCAGTGCTCATCACGATAAGTATACTCTTAAGCTCCTTTTATATCATCTCCCCCACTAACCTCACCTCTGCCAGTCACCAGTTTCTTTTTTTGTCTCTTATTTCTTTGTTCATGTTTTGCTTCTTTAATTATATAAGTTAATTTCTGATCCTTACAACCCTGGGTTAATTGTTATTGCTTAAATAATGCAGATGAAGTTCATACTATAAGTGGCTTATATAAATAGAGTGGCCAGATCTACCTAGCCTCAAAGCTGATTTTTTTTTTCCTTCTTGAAGTACAAGTTTCCTAAATAAAGATCATTGTCTTATTAGATTAGTAATTGTCTTAACCACCTTGATTTAGTCAAAGTGCTTTAGGTTTTATTTTGATTTTGGTACTGTGTTTTAACTTTTGATAAACATGTAGAATTGGTAATTGAGAAATTTATAACTATTGAGAGAAACTGTTGTGTTTTTTTACATGATTCTTAGATTGCTAGGTTATCTTTAAGGAACATTAGAGAGTCCCTGAATATTTAACACTTATTAAACTGTTACATTGGAGGCTGTTAATAGGAGTTCATAAGAAATTTGGTTCTATTGGTGGCATTACTAATTTCTATCTTTTCTTTCTTTCTTTCTTTTTTTTCTAGAGAAATTTATGCTAACTATTCATATAGGTTAGTATAGGGTTTCTCAATCTTGGCTCTACTGACATTTTAGACTAGGTGTTTAGACCAACTGTGCTGTGCGCTGTAGGATGTTTAGCAGCATTCTTGACCTCTGTCCACTAGATGCTAGTAGCAAACTGTACACTGTCAAAATAACAAAGATGTCTGCAGACATTGCCAAGTAAATGCTCCCTTGGGGTGGGGAGGCAAAATCTCCCCAGACTGAGAATCACTGCTCTATGTAAGTGAATTTTATGACTGAAACAAGTGTTAGACCAAGTGTTCCATGAAAAAATCTAAATGAAAGTTTAGAAAGTAAGTAGCCACTTCCTGGGGAAGATTTCCTTAACATTTGAACCACTTCTACTCCCAGAGTGCCTTTGCTTTTTCATGCGATGGCATGCAACATACATATTATAATGTGTCTGTTGTCCACTTCCAATGAGGATTGGAACTATATAATTATTGTATCTCTTGTGTCTAGCAGGTTCCCAATAAACTATATATTGTTGAATGAATAATTGGCTACAATTTTTTCTGTGTTAATTTTCTAATTGTGACAATTTTATACAGCTATAAAATGTGCTGTCCATATACAAGAAGATCCTTGAAATCTAGTCGTCCTATGTATGGAGCTGTCACATCATTTTTACACTCATTGATCATTCAGAATGAACCACGATTTGCTATGTTTGGACCAGGTTTGGAAGAACTGAATACATCTTTGGTGTTGAGCTTGATGTCTTCTGAGGAACTTTGCCCAACAGCTGGTTTGCCTCAGAGGCAGATTGATGGTAATTTTGATGTTAATATGTAGTATGTAATAGTTAAAATACTTTGAGCTTCATACATGAGAAATTAATTTTTAATTAACTCTTTGATGTAATGAAATATTGTAATTTGGTGAATAGGTACCCCTCCTCCCCAGGTCCTAAAAGAGTTGATTTACTTTCTATGAGAAGTGATCTTCCTCTTATTTCCTCAAATTTGTATAATCAAGAATACAAGATTATGGGCAAGTAAATTATATGTTATCAGGGTGTTTGTATAGTACTTACCATATTTTAAAAGAATGTTAAAGGCAAAACCATTCAGCATCTACTATGTGCAAAGTACTTTGATATATACTGGAATTTTTAAAAAGAGCTTAATTAACATCTTCCTCCTCTTTCTATGAAAATTTATGTAGTTAGTGGAAAACAGGAGATATAATAAGTATAAGTTACAATATAATCTAGTTTATGCTTTGCTTATTCATTTATTGAGAGCACCTGTTAGATGCTAGAGGTGTAGCTATTTAAAACAAACATCAAAAGTGTTTGTCTGCTCTGAAGGTACTTTATCTTGGTAAGGACAAAGACAAGTCTGTAGGTCAGTAGAATATGGTGTACTTAGCTCCTGGGTAGAAAGATAAGGGTCAAGGAAGACTCTTTGTTGAGCATGATGCCTTATTTGAGTCATTAGGATGAGTTAAAATAGACTGTTAAAAAAATGGAGAGAGTATTCTAAGCAGTGCGAACTACATTTCTAAATGCACAAAGCTCTGGATATATATGACACATTTAAAGTAGTTCTATGTGTCTAGAGTGGGGCTAGGTGAGAAGACATGTGTATGCCATGCTTAAGCATTTGGGAGCTGTTGAAATATTTTAAACAGAGATGATCAAGATTGCATTTGAGAAAGATTTGACTCCTGAGTGGAGACCTGTTAAGAAACCACTATAATATTGTGAAAACATGAAGGATACGGTGTTGACTGAATATGTATGAGAATTATTTCTGATGTGGTTTTCATATTGGATGATAGTGCCATTCACTAGGATAAGGAATAGGAAGAGAAAGCTTTTTGAGGAATCTTTATAAAGGGAGAAGGACAGCTGCTCTTTGGAACATGCTCTTTTGATAACTCTGGAAGATATAAGCAGAGATGCCTGCTGTAAGAAATCCACTTAAATGGAAGATCCATTAGGGCAGGAGTCTTACAAGCTTTGTTCTTAGCTGTGTGTTTGATGTCAGGCATGTAGTAGGCACTCAATATAGATTTGATGAATAAATGAACAAATGACTTTGTGGATTACTCTATGCATCCAGATCTCAAGAGAAAGATCTGGGTTAGAAATCAAGATTTGGGAATCATATGGTGTCCACATGGACTTAGAAGTTTCTGTGAATGGAGAGGAATATTGTGAACTGGGTGCTGCAATCTTCAGTGAATGTTTGGAGGAAGGGGTTATCAAAAGGAGATTCATAAATGATGAGGTCAAAGAAGAGGAGATGGTACGGCATCTGAATGGTGTATCTCAAAGAGGTGGAGTTTTGAAGAGGATTGGTGAGTAACAGGACATGGCAGTAAGGAGTAAAGAGAACATTGACCCCACATCTTTACCCTGAGATGTGAAAGAAGAAGCAGTTTTGTTACTTGAGATGTCCTGCAAGAGAAGCAGCCCCTAGTATGCCAGTTCAGGTAAGGCCATGAGGTAGAACACCTAAAGAAGAGGTTGGGGATATAGGGAAATTTACTGATCATGAAATGTCAGGTTTATTCTCTAGATAGCAGCAGAAATGATTGTTTATAAATACCAATCTAATTATGCCTCAAACCCTGCAAGATCAGGGAAGAATGGGAGAATGGGTTGTTGTCAGTGTGGTACAGAATAGCATAGAGATTGTATCGGGCTGAGTTTAGATGTGTTGAGAAGGTAATCCCTGGAAATTAAACTGATGAAAACAGAGATCAGAGATAGTAGTAGAATTTTTTTCTATGATCTCTTTGGGGAGTTTGTGCACCAAACCTGGTGGCCCAAAGACTAGGGTCATGCTTGCAATCCCTGCCACCAAGATTTCTGTGTATGTATTACCTGGAATGGTGACATAAGATGGCATGACAGGTTAGTTTAAACAACTAAATTGGTTGTGATGCAGGGATTAAAGGTATGAAAGTAGAATTGTCCTAAAGTAGAGCTAAGGTGATACTGAGTTGCTTTTGGAGAGCAATGGCTTTGAAGGAAAAAGACATAATGAGATAGGCATTTTTAAGCCATCTTTCCAGTTGCTGTCAGAAGAATGGACAGTAGGGTCAAAGTGGATGTAGGAGACTGGTTAGAAGTGATTGCAAAAGTCCAGAAGAGGTTATGATAATTTAAATTAAAAAGAGGTATTGAGGATGGAGAGAAGTGGACAGATCTAAAAGGACATTTATATAACAAAAAGTAGAGCCATGGGAGAAAGAAGGATCTTTTCATGAGGCAAGAGGAGAATCAGCCTCAGTGTTAACACAGCCAAAGAAGGGAGAAGATTAAGAAAGAAGGACAAGTAACAATTTGAATAATTCAGATAAAAGTAGTAAGAAGCTAGTAGTTAGTACCTGTTATTTACCAGTCACTCTACTGGGAATTTTACATATATAATCTCATTTAATGCTTACATTATCTCTAAGAAGTATGTATTACATATATATATATATATTAAAGATTGATTTATTATTTGAGAGAGAGAGCAGGTAGGGGGAGGGGCATCAGGGGCATCAGAGAATCTCCAGCAGACTCCCCATGGAGTGTGGAGCCCAGTGGGGGCTCATTCTCATGACCTGAACTTAGTAAGAGTTGACTGCTTCACTGACTGAGTTACCAGGTGCTCAGTATTATTTCTACATTTTGATGCAAAACTGAGGCTCATGAAAAATGGCAATGTGGCAAATCCAAGTTTAATTTTAAATTTTAGTATCTGAATATTTCTTCAGTTTTCTACAGTGTTATTGGTGACTTCCCGTCAATTTAAAACTATTTTCAGAGGGAGAAAAAAGCCATTTCTCTGAATGTATATGTGAAGTAAATGAAACACGAGAAATGAAAAAGTTGGAAACTGAGTCAGTCTTGATGATGAGTAGTAGCTGTTAATGATGTAGCTGTTATTGATACGATGATACAGAAAGGAATGCTGTAAGCTTATCAGTCCTTTGTTCTTTATCCATATTTTTATTACCATATAAATGAAAATTGCATACAGTACCTTTTCTTTAACATTAACATTTCATTTTATTCCAAAGCTATATGTAATTTGTCATGGAGTTTTTGGTTGCTCTTTTTACTTGCCCTGGGTAATTTTTTTCATTATGATCTTTTTCTGTATTTATTAATGACTTGTTTTGATAATTATAATTTTCTTCTTTAGGTATTGGATCTGGAGTCAGTTTTCAGTTGGACAACCAACATAAATTCAACATCCTGATACTATATTCAACTACCAGGTAAGGCTGCCTACTTGGTGACCTACTTGGGGCATCAGGACTTGGATACTTCTGGCGGAGGGTGGAACCTGCTTAGTATTTATGTTTTATATTTACATTTTTCTTATAGAAAGGAAAGAGATAGAGCAAGAGAAGAGCATACAAGTGCAGTGAACAAGATGTTCAGTGTACAGAACGAAGGAGATGATCAACAAGGAAGCCGGTATAGTGTAATTCCACAAATTCAGAAGGTGTGTGAAGTTGTTGATGGATTCATCTATGTTGCAAATGCTGAAGCTCATAAAAGTAAGAATTATTTTCTTTTGAAGAGAACTTTTTTTGCAGAACAAATAAGAAAATATATTTTTATGTTTTACTGTGCCTTCTTAAGACCATGATGGTTAATTTAATAAATGTGATTCTATGACCATTATTGTTAATAGTTCTTAAATCTTGATATACATTAGGATCACTTGGGGAGCTTGTTAAAACAGCTGCTCAATTCCTATTCTGATGGATTTAATTCATAGATTTGGGTTGCTTCTTGGGCATCTGTTTTGTTTTCTTTTTTTTACAAATACCTACAGAATTCTGATGCATATCAAAGTTTGATACTATATGTAGTATTTCTCTGTCATATGCTTCTGAATTTGTTATTGATGTTTTGTCTGCTTCTAGCTCTATTCAAAAAATTTATGCAGATAAGTAGAAAATCTTAGCTTTGTTTTAATTACCCAGGTAATCAAGAGATAGGTAGGGTGGAGTGTTATAATTAAGTAAATTAGTTAAGAACACTCTCTACATATTCTGAATAACTGCCCTTCAAAAATGCTATTTAGACATTAAAACAGAATATTATTGGGCCACAAACCAGTACTGTAATTTTTCTCCCAAATCTTTTGTGAATAAAGGCATGAATATATAATATATTGTTCTCACTCAGAACAAGGTAGCAACATTGCTGAAAGAATTTAAAGTTTGTGGTGCACTGACGTTAACTAGAGCAACAAAAGCTAAGTCCAGCTCACCTACTGACTAGTTGGAATCAACCCACAGCATTAGCGGTCTAACAGAAAAAGCGTGCACATTTCTGGGAATAGATTCTTTTACCTCAGTCTCTACTGTTCTTCTACATAATTTTATTTATTTATTTTTATATTTTATAAATATATATAATTTTTATTTTTATATTTTATAAATATATATAATTTTTTATATTTTATAAATATATATATAATTTTTATTATCTACATAATTTAGCATTGAGTTAAAAATTATAAGACACAAAAAAATCAAAATGAAATGACTCATTTCAAGAGATAAAGCAATTAGTGGAACCATACCCAGAGATGACTCAGATGTTGGCACTCTCAGAAAGGGATATTAAAATAACTGTAATTTTTAAAAAAGATTTTATTTATTTATTTGACAGAGAGAAACACAGCTAGAGAGGGAACACAAGCAGGGGGAGTGAGAGAGGGAGAAGCAGGCTTCCCACCGAGCAGGGAGCCCAATGTGGGGCTCGATCTTGGGACTCCAGGATCATGACCTGAGCCGAAAGCAGACAATGACTGAGCCACCTAGGTGCCCCTAAAATAACTATGGTTAATATGTTAAAGGATCGAGTGGAAAATATGAGTGAACAGATAGGGATTTTCAGCAGAGAGAAGGAAGCTATGAAAAAGTAAAATGGGAATGCTAATATGAAAATATAGGAGGTGAAAACTTTCTTTAGTGGATTTAT
The DNA here is from genome assembly GCA_004023965.1 of Spilogale gracilis. Lineage (NCBI taxonomy): Eukaryota > Metazoa > Chordata > Mammalia > Carnivora > Mephitidae > Spilogale > Spilogale gracilis. The sequence continues at coordinate 5,376 of PITA01021111.1, read as the reverse complement.
CAGCAAAAGAAACCTTTGGTGAACCTGAAGATAAATTGAAATTATCAAAAGCAAAACACAGAAGAAAGAGTAGGAGTGAGGCACCGAGCATCCAAGAACTGGGGTAATCCATCAGGGGAAACAACTCTGGGGTCAGTGGACTTTTTCTTAATGGGCCAGATTGTAGATATTTTAGGCATATAAGCTATATAATCTCTCACAGTTACTCAGCTCTGCTATTAGAGTGCAAAAGTAGCCATGGATAATTTATAAATGAATGGGCATGGATGTTTTAAAAAAATTATTTATAAAAAAAGATCCATAGACTGTGGTCTCACAATACCTAGTCTAACTCATGTGTAATGGGAGTCCTAAAACATGAAGAAAGAGAACAAGGAAAAAGAAATTTTTAAACCCATAATGACCAAAATTATTTCAAAATTACTGAAAGATGACAAACCACAGATTCGGGATGCTCAGAGAACTCCAAATAAATTTTAAAAAATAATACATAAATAAAAAATAAGTCTAGGTATGTTATAGCCAAACTGATGAAAACCAAAGATAAAGAGATTATCTTGAAGACAGCCAAAGCAGAAGGAAATATACATATAGAGGATATAGAGGGCTAAAGATAAGAACAGAGAATTCCTGAAACAATTGCTGAAGGCAATGAAGGGAAATCTTTACAGTATTGCAAAGTGGGGAAAAATCTTGTATCCAAAGGTATCTTTCAAAATGAAGGCAAAATCAAGACTTTTGGACAAAACCTGAGAAAGTTCATTATCAGCAGATTTACATTACAAGAAATATTAAAGAAGGCTCTTCAGGCAGAAGAATATGATACCAGATGGAAAAATGGATCTTCATAAAAAAAGAAAAATTAAGATCCCGGGAGGGAAGCAATGTAACTATATATAAGATTTTTTGTTCCTAATTTAAAATTTTTAATACTATGTAAGGGAAAAATAGTAAGAATGTGTTATGCATATATGATTCTTTTAAATAATATATATGATACTAATATGCAAATGGAAGGGAACAAATGGAAACATTGATTTTTTAAAATTTTTTTTTACAAATGGAAACATTGTTATAAGGTTCTCCTATCTGTGAGGTTGTGTAATACTATCTAGAGGTAGACTGTTAGAAGTTAAAAATGTATATTGTAAAACTTTGAGTAACCACTAAAAAAAGTGTGAAAGAAGAACAATTAAATAACCCAGAAGTGAAGATAAAATAGAACCATTACAAATATCAGTCCAAAGAAAGGGGATAAAGGAACAAAGAACAGATGGGACACGTCAAAAATCTAAGAGTCACGTGATTAGATTTAAATGCACGCTGTTGATAATGACATTAAATATTTATTAATTTTCTGTTAATATATAACAAATTTCCTCCAATCTAGTGGTTTAAAACAATACCTATTAATTAGTTCATAGTTCTCTGTGTCAGAAGTCAGCACAGCATGGCTGGGTTTCCAACTTAGGGCCTCACAAGCCAAAATCAAGGTCATATGGGTTATAGCACTTTCTGGTGGCTCCTGGGAAAAATCTAACTCACTGAAGTTGTTGGCTGAATTCAGTTCCTTACTATTGTAGGATAGAGGTTTCTGTTTTCTTGCCAACTGTCAGCTGAGGGTTGATGTCATCTTTTAGAAGATATCTTCATTTCTTGCCTTGTGACTCCCTCTTGTTTTCAAATCCAGCAATGGATAATCTTTCTCACCACAAGAACCTCATCTCTTTAAGGGCCTACCTGATTAGGTCAGCCTCACTGATGATAATCACTCATTCTTGAAGTCATCTGTGTCTTATAATGTAGCCAACTCATGGCAATGATATCTCATCACTGATTCTAGATTCCTCTTATTCTCAGAGTCATTGGGGATCCTTTTAGAATTTTGGCTACCTCACAATGTCAGTGATTTACACACTCCAATGAAAGGCAGAGATTGTTAGTTTGAATAAAAGTGCTAGACCCAGGTCTATGCTTAAATTGCTTAAACTAAGGTCTTTCAAAGAAAGGATAGTGATAGCTACAAAATTTATGAGAGGAAAATATCTATATCAAAGTATTTTGCCTTTAAAATATGGAGACATCTGAATGATACTGTGACTTTTTTTCCTCTAATTTCACTAAAATGTCTGTCCTTGAAGGCTACCTAATGTAATTTTATGACGGATCAGTAAATGAAGAGCTGTAAATGAACAGCAGTAGAGGCAGGTTGTTATGTTTGGATCCTGGTGATATTTTTATTTCCTTGTTTTGTTTTTAAGTTGTTTTATTTTTTTAAAAATCCTTATAAATAATGCAAATTAAGGGTTTTGACTACGTTCTCTAGGACATGAATGGCAAGATGAATTTTCTCGTATTATGGCAATGACAGATCCAGCTTTTGGATCTTCAGGAAGACCTATGCTGGTTTTATCTTGCATTTCTCAAGCAAATGTAAAAAGAATGCCTTGTTTTTATTTGGCTCATGAGCTGCATCTAAATCATCTAAATCACCCATGGATGGTAAGGTCCTATCTTCTTTGGTGAAAAAAATCTTATTTTATTTTTTGCTTATTTTATTTCTTATTTTATTTAATCAGTGGGAGACTGTTGATTGGTATCAATTAGTTTCACTTGATTATTTGTTCACTCCATGCCTCTCCTATCAAAGATACAGTGAGATAGCATTTGGAGATTGTTGTTTTGTTTTTTTAGATGCCAATGTTATGGGGTTTTTTTTCAGCATTAAAATATTATGCTTTAAGGGTCGTCAGAAATACAAATTTCATCTTATTATTTCTTGCTTTCCAAATTTTATTTTAATCATGGAATCCTTTCTTCAAATGAAACCTTACATGAAAGCCCCTGAATAAAATAAAGGAAAAAAAATTGGAAATGCTTATGCTTAATTAAAGGATTTTCTTCCTTCCTTCCCATGTACTTTCCATGGAGTTCTGAAGACTCTTTGGAACACAGTTGGAAAGCCACTGTTACACGTATACCTTCCTGTGTGGTAAGAGTGTTAGCTTACCATTAGGAAAGAGTGGCAATCTTAAAAAGATATGTTTTTGCAGTACTGAATATCATACTTACCAGCTGTCTAGCTGAATTCATTTAAAAATATTTTAGTTTTCAAAGTGGATCCTTTAGAGGAATTTTTTTCTGATACAAACAACTCATAGAAATGGTAGTCCTTACCCTTCCCAAAATGGAGCTCCAAGATAAGTTAATAAGCTTCATATTGGTAATAACTATAGACAGAAGATCATACTTTTTAATTTAGGTTCTCTAGAAGACAGAACGAATGAGTCACCTGAAGTTTATTGGGATATTAAAAATCCTGTTCTTTTTTTAGTATCTAGAAAACGTTTCTTTTAATCATAAGATTTTGGACTCAGTTTCTTACAGTGGTCTCTCTTATCTACTCATAGGTCCAGGATACAGAGGCTGAAACTCTAACTGGTTTTTTGAACGGCATTCAGTGGATTCTTGAAGAAGTAGAATCTAAGCATGCAAGATGATCCTTCTTTTAGACCTTGGGAACTGAAACTACTTGAAACTTGTTACTAAGGTCGTGATGTGGATATTTGCTCAGTCAGCTAATTTTGTCCTGCCTTTTTGCCTATGGGCTTTATATTGAGACAGCTGTAACTGATGTGTTTTTTTTACATAATTTTTACTTTTTACCTTAAATCAATTACAAGAAAAACGTTTCAGTGCTAGCATTTAGCCCCCGAATGAACCTTTTAAGACTGTTTTTTTTTTTTTTTTGGATAACTTTTATATTTTCTTTTTTAAAATATTAAATTCTGGAAAGAACAAGTTTGTACTTCTCTCATTCTTTATAACCTCTGGTTTCAGTTCAAAGGTTGCCCTGGTGGAGAATAGCAAACTTGCCAAGCTTTCTATAGGTTCTTCTCAAGGGTCCTTAACTGACTATCAAAAAGAAGTTTTTGGGTGTCTGAGTGGCTCCGTTGGTTAAGCAACTGCCTTCAGCTCAGGTCATGATACTGGAGGCCCAGGATCTGGTGCTCAGGGAGCCTGCTTCTTCTGATCCTCTCCTCTCTCATGCTCTCTCTCTCAAATAAATAAAATCTTAAAAAAATTTTTAATCTTTTTTTAATATACTGCTTAAAGACTGGAGTATTCATTGGAATTGCACTTATCATTTTGGCCATACAGCTTCTGTTTTTTTTCTTTTTCCTGAAACAGTAGAAACTGACTTTATATCCTATTTAATACTAATTCAGTGAAAATAATTTTCCTGGAAGTTTTTGCTATTTCACATAACCAAAAGTTCATAAGATTCTAAAGCCAACTTCTATTCCATACTCACAGAGAAAACATTCCATAAGACATGATCATAAGACCTCCACACAGATTGCAGAGGAAATGTTATAGCTTTCCTACCTCATTAGAACTGAGGAATTTTAACATCATATAAGAAGAGCACAGTATTGGGATTAGGATTAGGGTTAGAGTTTAAAAAAAGACGAACAAACAAACACTATACTACCAAGATACAGCCTACAATCCATGAGTGCTGCTCCAAAAAAGGGAGTTCTACATCTTGGGTACACTCATTCAGAACTTGGCTTCAGCAACAGGTAGCTGAGGGCAGAATGGAAAATGCTGACATCTCCCTCCTGGGAAGCTACTTCTCTAACTTAGGTAGTATGGTTCTGCTTCCTTGGCTGCCGCAGTCTAGATTGCAGGTTCCATCTTGCTGAGTTGAAGGAGGGGATAGAGGGAGTGAGTCTTGGCTCAAATCGCAGACACCTGATGTTCTTACTGAGTTTTAGTAGATTTTTAAAAAATATTTCTTCATTTTCTGTATGCTTTGGGACCATTTAAAGAGACTTTAAATGTTTTGTTTTGTTTTTAATAATTTTCTCCAGTTTCTCTAGGGAACCATTCCATAGAACCTCTCATGCTATTATGCCCAAAGTAGATCTCCCTATTTTCCCTTTAATATTTGTAGTATGTCATGTCATTCACTCCTGATATTGGAAATTTATATCTTTTTTCTTCTTGACCAGTGTAGCTAAAGTTTCATTGATTTTATTGTTCTTTAAAAAACCCACCTTTTGGTTTTACTGATTTTTTTTTATATTTCATTGATTTATGCTCTAATACTCTTTTTTTTTTTATTGTTACTTAAAATTTTTTCCAGTGTTTCAAGATTCATTCCCCATTCCCCACACCCACTGCTCCATGCTTTAGGTGTCCCCAGTACCCACCACCAGGCTCTCCCATCCCTCTACCCCCCTCCCTCCAAGTCCCTCAGTTTGTTTCTGTGTCCAAAGTCTCTTGTTTCATTTCCCTCCCTGGATTACCCTAGTTCCCATTTACTAATACCCTTTTCTGCTTTAAAATTTGTTTTGAGTTTTTATTCCA
>PITA01021110.1:11358-33504 GCA_004023965.1 Spilogale gracilis | reverse complement strand
GGAGCCTGTTTCCTCCTCTCTCTCTGCCTGCCTCTCTGCTTACCTGTGATCTCTCTGTCAAATAAATAAATAAAATCTTTAAAAACAAAAAAAAAGAAAAGAAAACTGGCTGTAAAGACGTGCCCAATAACACCAAGTTGGCAATCACGTGCTATTCCTATGCGAGTGGAGCCAGTTAGCCCAAACGCTTCAGACTGAGAAAATGACCGCTCATAAAAAGCAAAGGATTTCTGACTCACACAGTCCCACGGCTCCAACTGTGCTTTCCCCCCAGTTCTAGCGGCGTGACCTAAAGCAAGCTACACAACCCCTCTGTGCCTGCAAGTATTTCATGCAGGGATGGCACGACCCACCTCACTGCACGGATATTGACTGTAAAACGCCCGGTGTGTAACAGACGCTCCCATAGCAGGAACGAATTCGGTTATCTCCATCCCACGTCCCCACTTCTCCTCTACAGCCTCTTTAGGAAGAACGCAGGCTCTGCAAGTCTGATAAACCGAATTCAAACGTCGACGCCAGCGCTCCCTGCCCTCCCTGCCCGGTTCCTGCTCTCTAAACACAGAATACACACTGGCACAGAGGAGCCAGTAAAACCATGCACACCCATACAACAGAAACTCCCGGGCAGATCATGAAAACTCAAAAAATGCCACCCGCGACTATCATTCACCAGTCCCCTCCTCGGCTTTGTTCGTCTTTCTGAGCCCTTCACCTAAACCAACCCCAACGGGGTCTCAGCGTTTTCCAACACGGTAGCAAGCAGCCCCAAGTGGCCATGCAAGTCATCTAAAATTACACATTAACACTTCGGCTCCTCAGCCGCCTAACCACACGCGGCCAGGGGCGCACAGAGCACCTCCCGCCAAGTCGGGGTGCTGACAAGGGGCGGCGGCGCTCAGCCTGGGGGGCGGCAGCGGCCACGGACTCCCCTGAGCAGTACAGGCCCGAACGAGGGGACTCGGGCCGTGGACCCGCAGGGGACAGCGGGCAGGATGGCCTTACTGCGGAGGTCGCGGAAAGACATGGCGCTCCTGATCCCGGGCTGCCCGGCGTCGGGGCCGCGAGCCCCCCAGCGCTCACGGGTCTCTATGGCAACGCACGGAGGCCTGGACGGCGCGAAGCTGGGGCCAAACGAGACGGGAGGCGAAGCCGCCCGGTCGCGCGCGTGCGCACGCGCGACCAAACGAGAGGTGGCAGGGGACGCCAAAGAAGCCTGACCGGGGCGAAGGATTGCGAGCCTCCCCGCATCTGGGTCCTCTTCACACACTTTGCAAACATACATCTGGCACTGGCGGACACATTCTGAGCACCTACTATGTGCCTCTACGCACTGCTTCTCATTTCTTCCTCAACTCCCTAGAATGTACGATAATGCCACGAAGCCGAGTCTTGTGCCCAGCACCTTTCTCCCTGGCATGGGTAAATTCGCTGGCTTCGCCGGCAACCGAGGCCCCCGAGAAACGACAAAGGGATGAAGAGGCGAGGCCGGGGACGTGAGAAGCGAAGACCCAGGCTGGCCGCGAGGCGGCGACAAGCAGCCCGGCGGCCCCCGCGCACGCGCAGCTCGCTCGGGCATCACGACAGGCCAGAAATCAGCCCGGGTCCTCCTTCGCCGGCGATTGTCGTGGCAACCGAGGCTCTTGGGGCGGGGACGTGGTCGTGCGCGGGCGGAGGAGGGCGTGGCTGCGCGGGAGGGCTGCGCGGGGAGTGGGCTGCTCAGCCGGGCGCTCCCCTGAAGTCCTCTCTGTCCCGCGGCCAGGGTGGGAGGCTGGTGACCGAGAAGAGCAGGGGGGGGATGAAGTGTGGCGACCCGAAGGGCGGGGCAGGAGGAGGGACTGCCCCCCGCTGGCCGCCCTGCGCCCTCCCTCGGCGAAGGGACGCACACAAACGCTTGGACCTCAGAGTGTCCTGGTCAGTGTGACAAGGGTGGCAGCGCTCTTCCTTGGAGAAAGAATAGTCTTTCAACAAATGGTTTTGGGACAGTTGGAAATCTGTGTGCGAATAAATGAACCTCCGCCCTTTCCTAAATGTAAAACGTAAAAAACTAAGTTTTCTAGAAGAAAGCTTAGAAATGTCCTGTGACTAGGCTAAGCAAGATTTCCTAAATACACCAGAGATATGATCCTTTTTAAAAAAATAATAATAATAATAAGGATTTTAGGGCCCCTAGGTGGCTGAGTTGGCTAAACACCTGTCTTGCACTCGGGTCTCGCCTCACGTTGGGCTCCCTACTCAGCAGCGAGTTACCTTCTCCCTCCCGCCTCTTGCTCGCTCTCTCTCTGATAAAGAAAATCTTTTTTTAAAAAAATGACATCAGCTTATCTTTTTTTCTATTTTTAAAATGTTTTATTTATTTAATTGATAGAGACAGCTAGAGAAGGGACATAAGCAGGGGGAGTGGGACAGGGAGAAGCAGGTTTCCCCACCCTCCCAGAGCAGAGGTATGGGGCTCTATCCCAGAACCCTGGGATCATGACCTGAGCGGAAAGCAGGCTCTCAACGACTGAGCCACCCAGGCGCCCCTATAAAATCTGGGTTGTTTTTTTGTTTTGTTTTTGTTTTTTTTAAGATTCTATTTATTTGACAGAGAGAGAGATCACAAGCAGGCAGAGAGGCACGCAGAGAGAGGAGGAAGCAGGCTCCCGAGCGAGAAGAGAGCCGGATGTGGGCCTCCATCCCAGGACCCAGAGACCACGACCTGAGCCGAAGGCAGAGGCCTTAACCCACTGAGCCACCCAGGCACCCTATTTTATTTTCTTTTTTAAGATTTTATTTATTTGACAGAGAGAAACACAGCGAGAGAGGGAACACAAGCAGGGGGAGTGAGAGAGGGAGAAGCAGCCCTCCCCCCCAGCAGGGAGTCCAATGCTGGCGGGATCCCAGAACTCCAGGATCATGACCTGAGCCAAAGGCAATCGCTTAACCAACTGAGCCACCCAGGTGCCCCTAAAATCTGTTTTTTAAAGATTTATTTGAGCGAGAATGAGAGACAGAATGCAGAGGGGGGAGGGTTGGAGTGAGACGACTCCCCGCTGAGCAGGGAGACCAATGCCAATGCTCAGTGGCAGGACTCCAGGATCGATCATGACCTGGGCTGAAGGCAGTCGCTCAACCAAGTGAGCCACCCAGGCACTCCTCAAATAAATAAAATCTTAATAAAAAATATTTTTTTAATTTGACAGAGAAAGACAGTGAAAGCAGGAACACAGCAGAGGGAGTAGGAGAGGGAGAATGGAAGTACAAGCAACAAAAGAAACAAAATAAATTGGACCTCATCAAAACTGAAAATTTGTGTGCCAAGAAAGACACTATCAAGAAATGAAAAGACATGGGCGCCTGGGTGGCTCAGTGGGTTAAGCCTCTGCCTTTGGCTCAGGTCATGTGATTTCAGGGTCCTGGGATCCAGACCTCTCTGCTCAGTGGGGAGCCTGCTTCCTCTTGCCTCCCTGCCTAGCTGTGATCTCTCTGTCAAACAAATAAATAAAATATTTTAAAAAATGAAAAGACAGCCTACAGAATGGGAGAAAATATTTGTAAATGATATATGTGATAAGTACAGTGGCCAGAATATATAAAGGACACCTATAAACTCAACAAAAAGGCAACCCAATTTAAAAATGAATGAAAAACTTAATTTCACAAAAAAAGATATACAAATCGTTAACAAGCATGTGAGATGTTCAACATCCTTAGTCATTAGGGAAATACAAATTTTTTTTTTAAGATTTTATTTATTTATTTGACACAGAGAGAGAGAGATCACAGGTAGGCATAGAGGCAGGCAGAGAGAGAAGGAAGCAGACTCCCCGTCGAGCAGACAGCCCGACGTGGAACTCAATCCCAGGACCCTGAGATCATGACCCGAGCCGTAGGCAGAGGCTCAACCCTCTGAGCCACCCAGGTGCCCTGGGAAATACAAATTTAAACCACAGTGAGATACTACCTCACTCCCACAAGGATGGCTATTAAAATATTTGAAAAAAAAGGAAAATGACAAGTATTTTTTTTAATTTATTTATTTGACAGAGAGAAACACAGCCAGAGGGGGAACACAAGCAGGGGGAATGAGAGGGAGAAGCAGGCCTCCCGCTGAGCAGGGAGCCCGATGTGGGGCTCGATCCCGGGTCTCCAGGATCATGACTTGAGCCGAAAGCAGTCGCTTAACCAACTGAGCAACCCAGGCGCCCCGGAAAGTGACAAGTATTAATGAAAATGTGGAGAAATTGGAACTCGTGAGCATTACTGGTGGGGATGTAAAATGGTGCATCCACTGTGGAAAAGTTTGGCATTTCCTCAACTAGTTAAACACTGAATTACCACATGACACAATAATTTCACTCCCTCAGATATACTCCCAAAAAATGAGAATAAGTTTTTGTTTTTAAGATTTTATTTATTTACGTGAGAGAGAGAGAGCACAAGCAAGGGGAGCAGCAAGCAGAATAGGAGCAAGCAGAGTCCCCACTGAGCAGGGAGCACGACATGGGGCTCCATCCCAGTACCCTGGGATCATGACCCAAGCTGAAGGCAGATGCCTAACTGACTGAGCCACCCCGGTGCCCCAGTACAAAACTCTAGAAATATGCAAATCTACAGTGAGAAAGAAGGGCACATAAAAACAGGGATGACAGATTGTAGTTTCTTCAATGTATATACTTACCAAAACATTAAATTGCACACTTTAAATATGTGCATTTTATCATATGTCAATAAAGCTATTAAAAAATAAAGATCCAGGGCACCCAGCTGGATCAGTTGGAAGAGTATACGGCTCTTGATCTCAGGATCGTGAGTTCCAGCACCATACTGGGTGCAGAGATTAAGAAATTAATTAACTTAAAAAATTAAAAACCAAGGGAGGCGGCTCTGGCTCCCTTCTCAGTGTTTGTGCTCTGCTAGCTCTTGTGGGTGCTGAGTACGGTGTCACGTAGTTAGCACCACGATCGAGTTACAGACAGCTGCATGACCCAAAACAATTCTTTTGCACCTAACTCCTCCTGGCAATCACTGATTTGGTTTTTTGCCTTTGTTTTCATCTTATCCAGATTGTCATATAAATGGATTTTCAGAATTTTCAGCTTTGATGAGGTCCAATTTATCTGTTTTTTTCTTTTGTTGCTTGTACTTCTGTTACTGTATCTGAGAAATCTTCAGGATCATGAATATTTACTCCTGTTTTCTTCATATAGTTTTAGCTCCTACGTTTAAGTCTTTATTGTAATGTTAATGTGAAGTCGGTCCGACTTCATTCTTTTGCAGTGTGGCTATCCAGTTATCCCAGCACCACTTGTTGAGAACTATTTTTATCCCATCGAATGGTCTTGGTACCTTTGTTGAAAATCAATTGATCACAGATGCATGACTTTGTTTCTGGACTCCCTTTTCTATTACATTGGTTGAAATGTCTAGCCTTACACCCATTCCACACTGTTTGGGTTATTGTAGCATTATAGTAAGTTTTGCAATCAGGGAAAAGGGGTCTTCAAACTTTCTTCTTTGAGATTGCTTTTGGTTATTTGGCTTGTAATTCCACATGAATTTTAAGTTCAGCTTTCCCATTTCTGTCTAAAAGGCTACTAGGATTCTGATATGGATTGCACTGAAATTGTAGATCATTTTGGGGTGTCGCTGTCTTAACACTCATAAGCCTTCAATCCATGAACAAGGATTTGGGGAGATTTTTTTTTTCTGTAAGTCTTTTTTTCTAGCAGTTTTGTAGTTTTCAGTGTTATGTTGTACCTCCTTAAATTTATTCATTTTATTCTTTGTTCTTTGCTAGTACCTAAAAATACAATTTTTGTGTGTTGATCTTATATCCTGTAACTAATGAGCTGAACCTTTTAATCTATAGTGATTTTTATCAGCTCAAAGAGATTTTTTTGCATGCGAGTTAATGTTTTCCCTACATAAGAGCACGTCGTCTGCGAATGAGGAGAGGTGAAAGTTTAACTATTGAAGAAACGTCTCCTAAAGCACTGGTACTTTACGTTCCCATCAGCAGTACATGAGAACTCCAGTTCTTCCACATCCTTATGCTTTGTATGACCCACAAGCTACCCCATCATCTACTTAATAGGGCAACGGACAGTGCAATTTTAGAAAAATTCAGTTGTCTTGGCCACCCAGAACCACCCTCTCAGCAGGCTCAAAGCATGGGCTCAGATCTCACCAAGTCTGTGTTCCTAAAGCCTCATTTCCTACCCATGGAGGAGCAAACTGAGACCCCTAAGAGGTCACCCAGGGAGTGACTTTCCAGCCTGCGAGAGCTGAGTCTATTTTGTGTAGCTTATCCCAAGTCAGAGGATTGGTGACCTTCCCTATGGTTCTATCCCCCTACCTTGCCCACCACCTACCCTGCCCCAGCCCTGGGCACCATCCCCTCCCAAACTTGGGGGTCCAGGAAGGCTGGGAGTCTTCCGTTTGACATCACAGAGCTGGTTGCTATGGGAGACCTGCAGACCCAGGCGGGGGAGAGCAGAGCCCTGCTGCACAGGAGACCCAGCCACTCCTCCCCCACCACGCTGGCCACCCATGGAAGCCTTGGTCTGTGCGTTCTCTGAGCTGCGCATAAGAGAAGGTGCCGGGCTGCAGGGAGGAGCGGCCGGAGGAGAGATGCCCTCCTATCCTGACCTGGGCCCAAAGCCACCAGAGTGGCCTCAGGGACATGCATGCTTGGGAGAGGGGAATGGCCACTGGTCTAGGCTGTGTGACCCTGGACTGTGTGATCCCACACCCACTGTGCAATTTCTGTACTGACACCGGGATGCTCTTTCTAGGGTAGGGGGCAAAAAGGGATGGTAGAAAGGGCTTGAAATCCTGAAAGAGATCTTTCTGTCACGATCTCAGGCTTCTCAGGCCTTCCTGTTGGTTGGGAAGGAGAAGAGGAGTAATATGTTGGGGGGCGGGGGGTGTTGGTGGGAGGCAGGGGACTGAGCCCATTTGATGGAAAGGTAGGCTGAGGCTCAGCAAGCCATGGGTGGAGCCCATAACACCAGCTGGTCTTACAGCATGTGACTGTGTTCTCCCTTCTTGGCTGCCATGGCCTGCCAGCCACCACCCTCCTATTCTCCCCTCTGCAGATGCAGTGAGCTGGTCCCGAGGACATCCCAGCCACCCCGACACGCCACCCAACATCTACGAGGGGGGGCTGGGGGCCCAGCAGCAGCAGTGCCCCAGTACCCAGGGAAGCAAGCCCAAGAACTTCCGGCTGCGCCACCTCAGGGGCCTGGCTCTCTACCTACCGGGCCACATGCAGGCTGCTGGTCAGTGTGAGAGCCACTGGCTGGGCCGGCTCATGGCCAGGGGCTGCCTCCCACGGCCTGAGGGCATGGCCTGGCCCCTAGATCTGACACAGGGGACTCTGGGCCCAGGTAACAGCCATTGCTCAGCTCTTCTGGAAGTCCCAGTGCCCAGAGACAGCCTGGGAAATACAGGTGAGCACCTGTCCAGGTGAGGCAGGACTGGGGACAGGAGGGAAAGATTCAGGGAAGGGTTGGCTGAGGACTCAGATGGGCTGAGATGGGCCCTTCTTCACTCTCAAGTTTCCGGGGTTCCTGTCCCAGCTCTGCACTCAACGAGGGACCATGGACAGCTCCCCATTACCACCCTGCCATCCCCAGGTTCAGTGTGCCCATTTATAAAATGAGGGTGTCCTTAGGCAAGGGTCCTTCCAGCTTCAAGCATCTGTTTCCTCCTCCTTCCTCTCTCCCTTATGTGCTCTCCTTCAGGAGAACTGCCCTTTCCTTCCTATTTTGAAAAATGCCAGATTCTGGGAGTAGTGGAGAGGTTCCTAGGATGGCCTCAGCCTCCACTTGGGTCCCTCTGAGTGACTTGTCTCTCCCTACTTTCCTCAGCTTCCAGTTCCAGCGTGGACCCATCCAAGGCTGTCCCTTCCCAGCCTGGTCCCTCTGAAGGCTTGGGGCTCAGGCCCAAGAGGTCCTGGGGGGCCTCAGAGGAGTCCATGTGTCCCTTGTGCAAGAGAACCCGCTCTGGGGCTCTGGAGAGACCATAGGGATCTGAGTGCCATGTCTGGCTGTCCCCGCTGGGGACAGGAAGGAAAAGGACGGCTCAGGAGGAGGAGGCAGGTCCAGACAGGAAGGGCTCAGCCCCTGCCAGCCGCCGCCGCACACTGGGACACCCCAGCAGCTGCCTAGCACCAGAGCTTGGACCAGCCTCAGGAAGAAGACTCGGGGGGGAGGGGAGGGAGGAGAAAGTCCTGCGGGAGGAACAGAAGAAACAGAAGCCCTTACAGCCTGCTCCAGCTCAGGTCAGCCGCTTGTACCTGGGAAGCCAGGCTGAGTGGAGGTTTAGGCCCCAAGAGGCTGGGGAGCCCGCAGGTCTAATCTCAATAAAAGCCAAGGCCTGCACCTTCTTGTCCCTGGGTCAGTCTGTGGCGAGGTCAGTGCAGAGAAAGAGGCTCTCGGAGGACCCGCCATCTGTGTCGAGAGCAAAGTTCCAGGTTGACGCCAGGGAGGATCCAAGGCGCTCCTGGTGTTGGCTGAGGAGTGCACACCCTCCTCCGGTGGGACTTGCGGAAGTCTTCCTAGATGGACGACACCTTGACAAAGCATGGGCATGGCCTTCTGGCCGAGGTGGCGGAGGACAAACGAGGCAGGCCGGGCAGAGGGAGAGTGCCAGGGGGGACAGCCAGCTCCCGGCCTGAACGCCATGCCACCACTCACAGTCCTTGGCTGAGTTCCCTGCCTGTGGGGACCCGAGGCTGCCCCGTCAACTCCACGTCTCCCAGCTGGGCTAGACTCCAGGCACACACGATGTGTACTCCTCTGTACCAAGGTGTCTCAACCTCAACTCTGTGCATTGTAGGATGTCTCCCAGTGTGACAACCAAGTGTCTCCAGTGTCCAATGTCCCCTGGGGATGGGTGGGACATGACGAGACGACCTGGATTTGTCTCAATGCCCCTCACCATGCGGCTGGCTCCCAGTGCCAAGCAGCCCAGACCAGGCTGGGACCGAGCTGCCCCACCGTGGGCTCCTGGCAGATCACAGGACACAATGGACACCTGGACAGCTGGGTTCCTGCCAGATGAGAGGAATAATCCCTCAGGCCCCCTCCTTGCCCTTGTACCCTGGTCTCACAAATGGACATTTTGTAGGTCCCTGGGACAGCAGATTCTGGAGACTTTGGTCCATAGGTGGTTTTCAGGTTGTTACGAGTGTGGCTGTGGCCTTGGGTGGTGGGAGCTGCAGCTGCTTCTAGGACAGCCCTAGAAGGAGGACTGATGAGAGCAGGTGTTGAATGCTCCAGCTGGGCCTGGGGCAGGACCCAGCCACTCAGCAGGTCCACCAGAGGAGCCACTGGGGGGCGGGTGACAAAAAGGGTGTCTCCTCCCTCTGCTAGAACACCTACTGTCCCCGAAGGCCAAGGCCAGGTAGAACGAAGACAGAAGCTAGGGAGGCTGTCCCAGGCACTGGGCAGAACTGAGACCTAGCCAGAAGCCACAGTGCATGGTCCTTGCAGACAGAGGCCCAGTCCCCTCCCTTGTGAAAGCAGCAGTGAGGCTCAGAGGAGAACGCAGACCACTGCAGAGGCCAGATCTCATGATACTCAGGCCCTGGTCAGTGGCCACTGTGGTGGCCTCTAATGTGTGCGTCCCAGTATTCTGGCTCCTGTAGTCCCCTCCCCCCACCTTGAACTGGGAGTGGCTCAAGGCCTTCCTCGACCAACAGGATGTGGCAGAAGTGACATGGCACGCTTCTGGCCTGAAGGACGGCCAGCAGCTTCCAGGGTGCCTGGGGAGGCCAGACCCACATGATGGGAAACAAAGCCAGTCCGGGGGAGGCCATGAGGAGGGAAGCACAGCCACAGCCAAGTTCTGGGCCCTCTGGGAGCAGACCCCGCGGCCCGAGCTCTTCCCCGGGAGAGGCACTGGCTACAGCAGACAAGTTGGATCCAAAGCAAACTGGTTAGCTGACCTCTAGACAGTTCCTCCCCTGACCTCCCGAGACCTTTTTAAAAAACACTCGTGGGGTGCCTGGGTGGCTCAGTTGCTTGGGCGACTGCCTTCGGCTCAGGTCATGATCCCGGAGACCTAGGATCGAGTCCCGCATTGGGCTCCCTGCTCGGCGGGAAGCCTGCTTCTCCCTCTCACTCCCTCTGCTTGTGTTCCCTCTCTGGCTGTGTTTCTCTCTGTCAAATAAATAAAATCTTAACAACAACAACAACAACAACAACAAAAACAAACAAACAAAAAAAAACACTTGTAAGAGGCTGAGAGCAAAGCCCCAGTCCCCGTGTCCTGGGGACTGGGAGCTGAGGTGAAGGACTGTCCCAGACAAGCGGACACTCGTGGAGATGTGCACTGCCCTCCCTGGGGTGCCCCCAGCCCACCCCCCAAAGAGCCGGAGGGTACTGCAGCAGGCCACTGCGGGGAGGCCGGCCTGGGAAGGCACAGCTGTGTTCAGGGCCAGACCTAACCACAAGCCCCATCCTCCAGGGCAAGCTGACACCCCGCCACACAGCGGGGCAAGGGCCAGGGAGCAAGCTCCCCGGTGCTGAAGCTGACCGGCGGCATAATGGAGAGAGACGCACCAGTGTGAGGAACCTGGTGTGACCTGCCAGCACCGGGATGCTGCTTGGTGCTCGCTGAGGGGTATCACCCCCTGCCCCCACCCCAGAGGCTCCCCCACACCCAGTTCTGCAGGTGCCTCAGGCCTTGTCCCCCCAGGGAGGACTGTCTGGATCATGCCCAACCCTCGGGGAGCAGCAACATGGGCTTCGGAGGCCTCCCGGTCCGGTTTGGGCTCTCCAGCCACTATTCGTGTGTTAAACTACTGGGGACTAACACGAAGTCCCCCGGCCCAGTTTTCCTCATCAATGGAGTGGCAAACATGGCCCCCCTTCCCCCGGGGCGGCCAGAAGCTCCAAGGAGGGACTGGCAGAAGTACCCGGTCCTGGGCTTGGCCCGGCCACTAGTGCCTGCCTCAGGCTCCCATGCTGCAGCCCAGAGCCCCCACCTGACAACTGCGTTGAGTCCCCCGTGGAACCTTCTCCAAGCTAGGACAGTGCCTTCTGACAGGACCAGGCCCCAGCTAGGGCCACGAGCTGCCAAGAAACCCCTGAACAGCCAGCGGCCGCTAAGGCCCTTCTGCTCTCAGTGCCTGGCCATGCTGCTCGGCTCTAGAACCTCTTCCCCATGACTGCATTGTTCGGCAAACTATGCAAAAACAATCACCCCTTTCAGCTAGAAGCCATCCTTCGAACTTGCCTGGGGACAAGCAGTTCCTGGGCTGGGGCTGGGGCCCCAAGCGTGGTGGGCTGGCGCTGGAAAGACAACATGTGGCCAATTAAAGTGTTTATTTGTAATGAGACAAAACACTACCATCTGTTCAACACTGGGCTGGACACCGCAGCGCCGGGGGCAGGGACGGAGGGGCAGGGCGAGGTCTCTGGGCTTCACTATCAATGTCCAAAGCAAAACCTTCCAGAAGACTCTTCCTGACCCCTCGGGGCAGAAATAAAAATCACACAATCACCGTTGATTCAGAAGAGAGAGAACACCAAGCTGGGCCTCAGCTGGTCACCAAGGTCAGTGCAGAGGTGAGGAAGGTCATCGAGCGCGGACCTCTCCTGGAGGGCGGCACCGCCAATCAGGATGTGGTGCAAGGAGGAAAAGTGCTTCTCTGGCCCAGGGCTCACCCTCCTCCTGAGAGCCTTTCTCCCACCTGGAGGGCGGAGGTGGGCCCACGCTAGGCGGTTCTGAGGGAGGGAAGCACGGCAGTCACTCCGGCCCCCTGCCTGGCTGCACCCCTCTTCTCCTCCTGCCCTGAGGCCGGCGTGGTGGCAGGCCCGTGACAGTGCAGCAACACGGGGCATGACGCTGCCGACCCCCCCCACCACCATGAAGGGCAGGGCGGGCAGCAAGCAGCATTGGGGGTGGGGCCAGAAGGGAGTGACTTCCGCACCCACACTTCCCCTGCACTGACAGACTCTCCTGTCTCCGCCCCTGGGGGCTGAGGGGCTGCAAGGCACGTGACGGCCCCTATCCCCAAAGGCCGAGCCCCAGAGCCCCACTCAATCGAAAGCACTCTTGGCTCCTCCTGTCTGCATCTTGGAGCTGCAGCTCATGGGGAGGCTGCAGTGGGGACCCCCGGGGACCTCACTGGCACCTGTCCTCAGCCCAGCTCCTGGGGGCAGCTCAACTGAGCCAACATCTGCCATGTGATAGGCTGTCCCGTGCTCTCCAAGACAGCAGGAAGCCCTGAGCAGGAGGCCACTAGAGGACCTGACCTTGCACGGCCCCCTGTGGTGTCAGGGTCCAAACCCCAGAGCTCTATGCTTGGGTGAAAAGCCTCCGGGCTCTGCCCACCATGCGACAGTCCCTCACAAAGAGGCAGGGGCTGCTCCCCACACCCAGGCTTCTGCGGGCTGGTTTTGGACAAGGATTTGGCATTCCCTTTATTTCACCCCTTCGTTGTTCTGAGGCTCCCCTGTCTTTACGGTGAGGTCTGTCCGTAACACTTGGGTTCCTCCCTTCCAATAGTAGTTCATTCTGGCTTTGAAGGAAGGAGCTAGAAGGAACAGGGAGCAGAGGGGAAGGGGGCAGAGGAAGAAACAGACCACAGTGAACGCCGCCACACCCCAGCGGGCCAGTGGGGCTGGTGCAGGCTCAAGCAGGCGGGACCAGGGTGCAGGCAGAGGCAGCGGCTTCCAGAGGCTACCAGAAAAGGAAGGAGGGTTAGAAGAGCCTGTGGGAAAGAAGAGGGCAGCAGGGGTGAAGGCCCCCAGGAATACGTCCTGCGCTAGCCTGCACAATCTAGCCTGCAGCACGAGCTCTCCAGGCCCAGAGTCCCTCCCGGTCTGCACACAAATCAAGGCACAGGTGGGGGGATTCGAGCCCAGGTGGTCATAGCGTGCCACTGCGTGAGTTACTCCCCCCACCAGACTGCTCCGCGCCATGTCTGTGCACCAGGGTGTGGGCCTGGCAGTCTGCGGGACCCCTTGTGGCTCGGAGGTCTGAGAGATCGGCTCGCTGTGGCATTCGTGGCACTCAGAAGTGGGTGCGTCTGAGCAAAGCTCTGATCTACCAGGCACCTGCGCCAAGTGGCTGCTGTCAGAGCGGACCTGGGCGCTCGGCCCCAACCGAGGAGCATCAGAGGTCCCTGGGGAGGGCAGCTGAGTGGTTGGGCCCGGGGGAGGAGGGGCTTGATCTTTTGGTACCTTCTCCATTTTTGAACCATGTGAATGTACTCTTTTGTAAAATGTAGTTCAGGGAGTGAAAAGACAGAAGTCTGGCCAAGGGCTCAAGGACTCGGTTTTCCTTGCTGAAGTTTCTGAAAGTCAATCAGGCTACCTCAGCTCTTGGCATCACTTCCCAACGTCCTGGTGCAGCAAGTGCCCACTCGGGCCCTTCTGTTTTTATGGCTGAGTGCGCCACAGGCTTCATTTCCCAGTACCACCGTCCCACTGGGCTCTGCTCCCCTCCCCGACCTGCTCCCCCGTACCTGTCAGAGACCAGGTGTGCCTGCGACGCTCTGCTCGGAGCCCAAGGAGCACCGGGCCTGCCAGCAGCTGGGGCAGGCCGACGAGCCAGGCAAGGGGCCACGGCTCCTCTGCAGACGACACAAGTCCCACGGCCAGGATGGTGGGTTATGCAGGGTGAAGGGCGGGGCCTGACGGCGGCTGCCCAGCGGGCGTCACATGGTCCGGCTGTAGGCAATGCCGCCCTTGCTGGAGATGCCGGACCAGGGCAGGAAGCTGCAGAGCAGGCTGTGGGCCTGGCGGTAGATCCGGTGTGGGATGGAGCAGGGGCTCAGGCTCGCTAGTGCGGAGCCCAGGTGCTGGATGTAGTCCGTGGGGCTCTGTTAAGGAAGACCCCGACTTGCCTTGCCGGCCCACACACCCCTGGGTGGCACTGTCAGCGGGGCCCCACACGGTCATCTGCAGGACTGTGTGCAGACGCCGCACCGTTCCTGCACGGGACCCAGTGCCAGAGAGCCTGGTTAGCCGGGCCTCCGACGTGCCAAACATGCAAGAGCAGTGCGTGGTGCAGAAGGACCTTCCAGATGAGGCCTCAGGCACAGGGACGCCCGGACCAAAGCTGGCGGACAGGGACGGCGGGCCAGGGCGACAGGTCTGCTGGAAGAGCAAGCATTCCCAGCTCACTCCCATAACCAGTCATCAGAACGGCAGGGCCCCGTCGCTGGGACAGGGTAGGGGGTTCCCATCTTCACAGGGACTGGGAGGGGTGCAGGGTTTTGGGCCATGGATCCTCCTCCTGTTTACTCCGCTGTGATATGGCTAAATCCTAGCCTCGCTCAGCTCACTCCTTGCTCGCTCGCTCACAGAGCACAGGGTCCACACCCTCTATCAGTAAGTCTCCTGGCCTTCCTTTTTCCTGTCCAAGCCCAGAAATGGTTAAAGAGGAGGAAGCAGGGGAGGGACACAGCTCTGCGTCACAGGCCTCAGGAAGGGGAGGTCTGAACCCAAGCACTCCAAACAGCCAGCAATTCTTTTCGCGCGGCTTGTGTCTTCTCCCCAGCTAGAGCGGGGCCGGCTGAGGGCACGGGACTGTCTGTTGGGCTCCCAGCTGTCCCTCCTGCGCAGGAGGCCCCCAGGCAGTACCTGGAGGATAGGTGGACCACTGGCTGAGAGGGTTAAGTCCCATACCTCATGCCGGCTGAAGTCTGAGGAGCACAGAGTACAACCAGATCTACCCACAACACCATCTGGTCGGGAAAACCGTGTCCCGTGAGCTTGGCCTCGTGAATCACCTGAAGGCAACGTGGCTCCATCTGGTGCGTGGGCCCTGCCCCGGCAAGTCACCCTTGTGGCTGGGAAGCTGCATCCCTCACCCCTGAGAAGTAAAGGATATAGGATTGTCCAGGGAGGGTGCCCGCCGTTGATGTAGAGCACATAGGTGAAGCCATCTTTGAGGACCCCTCGGATGGAGTAGTAATAGGGGAGATAGTGATGTTGCTTAAAGTCTCTGTTTTCATAGAAGTTTATTGCTGTGTTGTTGGTGGTGAGGACGTGCAGGTAGATGGCTTTGCAGTGGTCCTGGGCAGTGGTTGATATGTGATCCTTTAAACTCTCAAGTAGAAGAGAACCTGCAGGAGAAGGCGCGACAGTCACCCACGGCAGGGCAGGCAGGCCGTGAGCACGAAGCAGACAAGGAAGTGACCCTGCCAGACACTCTACAGATCTCCCTGCCACCGTGCCAAAGGCGGAACCCCCATAACCACCCTGTCAGAGCCCTAAAATCCCACAGCCAGAAGGGGCTCGTCTGCTGCACACCATCAGGCGTCTGGAATCACAGACGGGAGCCAAGGAGTTCCCTAGCAAGGGCTGGGCCTGGGGAGGAGACTCACTAAACTCTCCTACAACAGAAAGAGCAAACGTGGGCCCAGGAAAAGCTAGAACAGGCAGGGGGGTCACACAGGAAGACTGCTGCCTGCCAGCTGTGTGGCAGAGTGGGGGGAGGGGGGATTTGGAGACAGGCCTGGGGCACAGCTCCCTGCATACAATGGGCATCTGATAAATGGTAGCTGGGACTCATTCTCTTTTTTAAAAAATTTGATTTATTTGTCAGCTAGAGAGAGGGAGACAGCACAAGCAGGGGGAGTGGCAGGGGGAGTGGCAAGTGGAGGGAGAAGCAGGATCTCCACTGAGCAGGGAGCCCGATGTGGGGCTCGATCCCAGGACCCTGGCATCATGACCTGAGCTTAACTGACTGAGCCACCCAGGTGCCTCTGGAACTATTTTTCAATTATATTTTGTATTTTTAATCAAGAACACCTTGTGACCAAACATAAACCATGGGTGTGGTGGCAGGTGTGGTGAGAGGGGCCCATTCCCCAAGAGACCTGACAGTGGGTGCAAAGAGCACAGGTTGAAGGCCCAAGGAGTAGAGGTGGGGCAGGGACACCTGCTGGGAGGGGCGGGAGGCTGAACGTCCCCGCAGGACAGGGGGACGAGGGACATTTATGGGCTGGTCATCAGCACATGGGAAACGACTGGACAGGGCAGCTGACGCAGGGGCCCCTTACCTATGCCGTGCTTCCGGAACTCCTTCACTACTCCCAGACTTAGAATGTACGCAACCTGAGTGTCGACAGAGAAGCTGGAGGCTAGAATATCTCCGTCCTGAAGAAAAAGTCAGACATAAAAGCAGGTTAACGGCTGGGGCACCCGGTACCGCTGCAGGGCACGTCCCGCCCACCGACTCCCCGACCACGACCCTTCGGGGGACAGGGGCTGGGCCGGGGACAAAGGATAATGGAGACTCACCCCCCCCACACACCCGCACAGAAACGGCAGGGTGCGGGTCCTTCTGGCACAAACGGCTCAACGAAGGACACACACAGAATGTCGCTCCTTTTGGGGATGCGTGGTGGACCCGACAAGGGGCGAAGGCAAGGCGGTAACGGGTAAGCGACTGTGCCGTGTGGACGCGTCCTGGGCACTGGGCACTCGGGACGAGGCAAAGCTCGAAAAGGTTTGCGTCAAGGATCGGAGACTGCCCCTGGGTGGTCTCTGAGTGAAGGCAGTGGGGGCCTGAGCGGCCCCTCCACCACCCTGCGCTGCCCACACCAGGCGGAGCGCCACACCGCCCATGCCTGCCCCCCAGGTCTGGGGATGGAGTTCCGGCTTGGCAGGCTCCTGCATCTCCCCAGCATGCGAGGCCGAGTGGAAAAACACTCAGGAAGAAGCTGGTAGCTCTTAAAAGGAACTACCTTTGCCAGAATCTAATTACGGGCCAAATGGGGTATGCTTGACTGGGATGGTCTTTCTTTTCTTTTCTTTTTTTTTTTTTTAAGATTTTATTTATTTGACAGATAGATTTTATTTATTTAACAGAAAGCACAAGTAGGTAGAGAGGCAGGCAGAGGGAGAGGGAGAAAGAGGCTCTCCACTGAGCAGGGAGCCTGATGCAGGGCTCGGTCTTAGGACCTGGGATCATGACCTGGGCCAGAGGCAGCGGCCCAACCAACTGAGCCACGCAGGCACCTGGGCCCGGTCTTTCAAAGGGAGATGTCCTTCCTGTACTCTTAAAGAGATATCGTGAAGCTGAACAGACAGAACCAGCTGCCGGCTGCCCTGTCCTCGGAGTAAAAGACACAAAGATGATCAAAATTATTAGGCAGAATCTTGACCCAAGGCAACCACGTGGAACAGCATGTCTACAGCCGTGACCCCACATTGTACTTTACACTCAGAGCACAGCTTGCTCACGTGGGGCCCACAGACCCTCAGGAGTTCCCACACAGACCTCAGAGAAGGCTGTGAAGCTGGATGAAGAGAGATGATCTCCCTTTCCACACTCGCCCCTGACTGGAACCCAGCATGTCCTTCCCCAACCACAGCACTGCTGCTGGCACCTTCTAAGTTGGATCACCGATCACCGATCCTCCCAGAGCCCCTGACAACTTTGGGGGTTCTCGGCGTATCATTTACACTCCTCCTTACTTTGAAATGACAGTCGTTATGAAACTTGCGGCAAGGTCTCTTGTTCAATTCCTGTCTAACTGCATCACCTACACCCAGAAAGAAACCAGCCAGGGGCGCCTGGGTGGCTCAGTTGGTTGAGCGACTGCCTTCGGCTCAGGTCATGATCCCGGAGACCGGGGATCGAGTCCCACATCGGGCTCCCTGCTCGGCGGGAAGCCTGCTTCTCCCTCTCTCACTCCCCCTGCTTGTGTTCCCTCTCTCGCTGTGTTTCTCTCCGTCAAAATAAATAAAATCTTTAAAAAAAAAAAAAAAAGAAAGAAAGAAACCAGCCAGGTATACGGCACACTGTGGGTCTGGGCTCCCAGGAGACAGGGCCACGGAGCAGGCAGCATGATGCGCTCGGGAGCGCCCACAGGCCCAGGCGGTAACTGGGACCACCAACTCCTCGCCACACATACTTACTTCCTTGTGTATCTTGGTCCTACTTTTTATTTCGGCTACTATCATTCCCACGATGGCGCCCCTGTAGGTTGCGGCGAGGGAAAAGAACTTCTTGTTGGAGGTGATATCACGATACCATGAGTCTGGGTACCTGAGGAGGAGAACCAACTGAGGTGAAGCTGCAAAAATCAAGCTCCACTAATGTCGGGCTTCGGAGAGGAAGCGCACCCCGCCCACTGCCCCACGGCTGATAAGGAGCCTCTCCACAGCTCAGCCTACGCAACAGGGTCTTCTTAAAGCAATACTTTGTCTAGATGGGACTGGGAAGTTCTTAAAAATGGGGTTTTTTTCCTTAAAAAAAAGAAAAATAAATTTTTTAAAATTTCTTATTTATTGGGGGGGAGGGGCAGAGGGAGAGGAACAAACTCAAGCCACTCTGAGTGCAGAGCCCAACGCAGGGCTCGATCTCATGACCTGAGCAGAAACTCTGGGTCGCACATTTAACTGACTGAGCCACCCAGGCACCTCTAGACAGGACTGGGAATTTCCGATGGGAAAGATGATTTTACTTATTATAGTAGAGATGAGAGAAAAAAACCCTCCAAAGACATTCTGTCTATGAGAGCAGGTTGTGGAGGGCCAGCTGGATGAAGTAAGACTGGTGTCACCTCAGCGCCCACAGACCTGGGTGATGTCCAGAATTCTGTGAGTCCTTTTGAAGACTGGGGGTGTGGGGAGAGCCAAGTTACAGCTGAATGGCATCTGAGTTCACTGCACCTCCCTGGGCAGGGTGTGGCTAGGGCTGCTAGGGGCTGTTCACCAAGGCCCCTGAGCCAGGGGAGCAGGAAGAGAACATTCAACGCAAAGCCCTTGAATGGTAACAAAAAGGCAGACTCAGCATAGTCAGGAGACACCGTCAGGAGGGCAGGGGCATTGGGGGCCTCGGGGTGTGGGGGCTTGTTTTTTAGCTTGGGGTAGACCTAACAGGTTAGCCTGAGATGCTTTTGTTGAGACCAAGAGCTGGGAAAGGGCGCCATACCCTCCCCGTGACATAGCAGACAGTCCTCTACTTGGCTCTGCCCCACAGAGGCCACTGACCACCCACCGGAAGGTTCTACAGGGTATTCCCCCCCCCCCCGGCCTGGTCCTCCTCACGCTACCCCCAGAGGGCTTGGCTGGCATGGTGGCCGGGACATGGAGCTGCCACCACACAGCCCGCGGGACCCCAGCTCACTCCACTGTCTTTGGAGCTTGAGGCCTCGCATGCAGGAAGCTGCGGGCAGAGGAGGGCTGGCCAGGCCCTCGGGAGGCAGAGGCCACAGCCCCGCGCGGCTCGACCAGGCACAGGCGCCCCCAGCACGGTCTCAAAGCACGGGCTCCGTCGCGGCGGCAGCCGGACTGCTGGTGGAAGCAGGGCCTCTCTGTGACCCCAAAGCCACCGCTGGCCCACATTCCCTCCGGAGGCTGAGGCACCCCCACCACAGCGGCCCCTCCCTCCCCGCCTGCAATGGGTTAAACCACTAGTCTGAGGTCAGGACTCATGGAAATACGAGGCCTGGCAGGATCTGGCTCATTTTTAACAAGGTTTTTGGGGTATTTTTGAAAATAAAAAATTCTTGAATTCATGTGCCGAGAAGTCAGGACGTACGGTCTGAACAGCTCCCCACACGAATACACACAGCCGCGTGCACCCCGGTCGGCGTGTTGTCCGTCACACCCCTGCTACTTCTCGAGTCATAACTGCCAGTTTCTAAAATAAAGTCTGCACTGCACCCCTCTTTCCCGCCGCAAAAGCTGGATTGCCTATCCCGGAAGCAAAACAGACAAAACGGCAGCTGCTAGCAGCCTGCCCCCCTTAAACTACTGGAAACACCCCACTACACGGTACAGAACCCAGAAGCTTTTATCTTGTACATGTTTTTAAATAAAAGCGGGACTGGGATACACACTGTTTTATAGTCTACTTTCTCCATCTATTATCTCATTTAACAAAACGCTTACCGACACATACGCCTCTTCAACCGACTCCCAGCCCCAGCTCAGTAACAAGCACCTGCAGGCAGGTGCCCAATGGATGGAACCAAGTCCTCACGGTGCCGATACTTAAGCTGCTTCTCAGCATTCTGAGTTATCAAGAGCACTGCGCTGAACATCTCTGCAGCCAGACTCTCCAGAAAGGCCTTCTGGGGAACTCTCTGCACGAGGGATGCGGTGAGCTGGACAGAGGCCGATGGCAGTCAGGGCCCGAGGCCTGGGGTCCAACAACAGGCCAGGTGACCCTGGGCCACCACGGCACCTCCAGGCCATGCTGGTTGTCACAGCACACCATGCGGCTCCGGCACCTGTGCTTCCGTGCGGGTCCCCCTCTCCTCCCCCGCCCCCCCGAGCTGCAGCTGGGACAGTGGGCACCACTCAACTTACTCGATGGGGAACCAGTCGCCGCACAGATGCTTCACGGTGTCTATGTCATCGTGGCAGAGGAGGCGCAGGCTGACCTCGCTGAGGGCGCTGGACGGCACCACCTCTGTCATTCACACCTGCGGGGAGGGAGGCGGCGTCAGGAGGGTGGCCGCGCCCCCTCACCAGCCCACTGAACCAGGCACTGTCACCGAACCGGGCGCTGTCACCGCACGCTACTTCCTCCTCCTCCTCATGCTAACCTGTGAGGCAAGCAAGACAGGGAAGCTAGTATTGTCCCCCACGGATGGACATCTCCTCAGTAACTGCACAGAGAGTGTCTGTCTCTCACCACAGCCCCAAGCACAGGTGGCAGAGTCGCCCCTACGTTGCAGATGAGGAAACGGGGTGCCCCTCCCCAGCCCAGCTCCTCGCGGGCTGCTCCCGCCTCTCCCTCCCACTGCTGTTTCTCCACTGCTGCAGAGTAACCCCTCTTCCCACTTCGGCCCACATCCTGACCTCTCTGGACCTGGGTTCCCCCTGGGGCAGGCTGGGGGGGCGCTGTGGTTGGGATTTCGGCGGATCTGGCACAAACTGGCCGGGCTGTTTCTCCCCCCCCACCCAGCCGACAAAGAGTCATGGGCAGGAAGACAGACTACCAGACATGCCAAAGTTTAAATCAAGGGTCATGAGTTGCTAATAACTCTTTTATTTTTAAAGATATGTTTTTTATTTATTTTTTTAATTTTTTAAAAGATTTTTATTTATTTGACAGAGAGAAACACAGGTGTCAGGTCAAGGTGGCACGGTCCCCACGCCTGGGAGTTTGACACGTGCTGGGTAGACAGAACCCAGCGTGGCTACAGAGCCACGGTGCTCCTGCAGTGTCACCTCCTCCTGCCCTCGGCTGGCCCTTGGCCTGACCGCTCAGCAGCACGTGGTCCGAGGGGGCTGCCGCCCACGACTGGCCCTCGCGGGAACCGTTCTTGCTGAGTAGAGCCTGGGGGGTCGGTGGTAGATCGCCTTGCCTCTTTGAGTTTACCTTTTTTTTTTTTTTTTTTAAGATTGTATCTATTTTTTTGACAGAAATGCAGCGAGAGAGGGAACATGAGCAGGGGGAGTGACAGAGGGAGAAGCAGGCTTCCCGCCGAGCAGGCAGCCGATGTGGGGCTCGATCCCGGGTCTCCGGGATCATGACCTGAGCCGAAGGCAGTCACCCAACCAACTGAGCCACCCAGGCGCCCCTATTTTTTATTTATTTTATGAAGGATCCTGCATTCTTACTTTTTTTCAGCAATCTCCGCGCCCAGCGAGCGGCTGGAACTCATGACCGAGACTGAGAACCAGGCGGGCGTGCTGCTAACAACTCTTCTAAATCAGGAGAGTGTGTTAGTCCCGGCTGCTGCTGCAGCCTCTTTGTTTCAGTTAAAGGAAGGCAGGTGGAAAGGCTGGGCTCCGAAAAAGTATGTGCACCCCCCAGGAGTCACTGACTCCAAGAAAGCGGAACCTGGTAACTCGGGTCCAGCAGCCCCGCGAGCCTAGCCGCTAATCGCCATGTGAGGTACGCCAATCACTCAGGGTTCCACCTAAAATGCTGGGCCTGGACCCAGTCGAGCCTCCAGGCCTAACTGCACACAGGCTTCACGATGCCCAACAAACACGGGATGAGGGGCATTCTACAAGACAACTGACCTGGTCTCTTCAAAACATCAAGGTCATTAAAAAAAAAAAAAAAGTAGGGGTGCCTGGGGGGCTCAGTCGTGAAGCAACTGCCTTCGGCTCAGGTCATGATCCCAGAGTTCCAGGATTGAGCCCCGCATCGGGCTCCCTGCTCGGTGGGAAGCCTGCTTCTCCCTCTGTCACTCCCCCTGCTCATGTTCCCTCTCTCGCCGCATTT
>PITA01021110.1:0-11258 GCA_004023965.1 Spilogale gracilis | reverse complement strand
GTAGCCACGCTGGGTTCTGTCTACCCAGCACGTGTCAAACTCCCAGGCGTGGGGACCGTGCCACCTTGACGCGTCCCTCTGCACAGCACCGGCTGGCTGACAGCTGAAATGAGCGGGGACCTGCCTTCTCCCCCCCCCCCCATGTTTTCAGCCAAGTGCCCATCCACTGCCTATGTGGGGTGTGCAAGCTGGGGACCCCTCCCACACAAGGTGCTCTCTCCTGGGGCTCTGATGGGATGGCACGGGATGGTCATCAGGACAAGGGTTTGCTCCTGCTTGAGGCCTGGCAGGGGCCCCCACAGGTGCAGGGTCAGCCAGCTGCTGGGGCGCCACCTCCACCTTAGAATGGAGCCCTGATGATGACCTACCACCGAGGAGGGGACAGAGCTGGTCTCTGGATACACGGTCTGGAGGGAACCCCTGAAAGCCAAGCTGACCCAGACAAAAGCCTCTTTCTGGGCAAGGCAGAGGCAGCCAGCTGTGCTGAGAGAACAAGAGACAGCCAGCACAGAAGTTCAACATAGGGCAGGCCCCAGCTGCTGGCGGGATTTGTCTGAGTTCTTAGTTCCAAACACAAAACCCAACCAAACAGCAACCAAACAACAGGAACTATCTTCAGTGTAGACAAATCTCACCTTCCCATGTCACCTGCTATGTCTTCTTTCTTGAGCTGCACTTTCAAAAACGAGACCCTGTCCAGCCTGATCTCTGGGTCAACAACAGCTCCACTATTTGGTTCCTGGACGGCTGGGCCGTTCCAGGCCTCAGCACTCCCATCCACGTCCGCCCACTCCAGCCCACATCCCTGTTGGTATCCAGGATGCGGCCTGTGGCCCAGAAGGTTCTGGCCTGACCTCACGGACCTCATGCCTCTCAAATGGCCAGCCTCCCCTCAGGAAATGGGGCCAGTCAACCAAAAATGGCAAGTCCTGAGTTTTATGAGTCATCTCTGTTCAAAATATATCCTAGCAGTCACTGGAAAGGATGTGGTTCCCCAATCATCCTGAGCAAAGGGCGGTTGTGTCCCATGGAACATGAGTGCACGGGTTAAAGGGGTTCACCCACCAAGAGCAGGATGGACCCTGGCACTTTGTATTCAGGTACAAAGTGCTGCTCCCTGGAGGCTTCTGCACAATGCCCAAAGTGAGGGGAACCCCTCCCTTTTTTCACAAAAGGGATGGATTCAGACATTGAGCCTGGCCTTGTCTCTGAGCCCCCTCTAGAACAGCGAGGGGCAGGCGCCCCAGGGCAGTGCTGAGGCCGGAGCAGGCTGCTGATGGCAAAGGGCCGGGAGCTGAAGAGGAAGTAGCTATCAACACGGGCTGTTGGTGCCCGTCAACTGGTGACCCACGTGGTATGGCCAGTCCAGGGACATTCCCTTGACCTTTAACATTGATGTCCTAAGTATCTTTGCCCCCACTCCTAACTCACATGGTTCTCGGCTGCTGGTTTGGTGTTGGAGGCACCACACCAGTTCAGTCTCACCTAAACTGGAAGGAGGCCCTGCTCCCAGTCCCCTTGGCGGGTTCTGAATCCACACACAGTTTACCTCTGACACTTTTAACTTTTTTTTTAAGATTTTATTTATTTGAGAGAGAGAGAGAGAGAGAGAGAGAGAGAATGAATGCCCGAGCAGAGAGAGGAGAATACGGTGAGGGAGAAGCAGACTCCCTGTTGAGCAGGGAGCCCTGCATGGGACGTGATCCCAGGACACCAAGATCATGACCTGAGTCAAAGGCAAACGCTTAACCGACGGAGCCACTCAGGCGCCCCCTCCATCTTTTATTTTATTTTATTTTTTAAGAATTTATTTATTTGACAGAGAGAAACACAGCCAGAGAGGGAACACAAGCAGGGGGACAGAGAGGGAGAAGCAGGCCTCCCGCCGAGCAGGGAGCCCGATGTGGGACTCGATCCCGGGTCTCCGGGATCATGACCTGAGCCGAAGGCAGTCACCCAACCAACTGAGCCACCCAGGCGCCCCGCCCCTCCATCTTTTAAAAAAAAGATTTCATTTATTTGAGAGAGAGAGAGAGATACCTCTGATACTTTAAAAAAAAAATGTATGTATGCACAACATACACCAAAAAATTACTAAAATCAACAACCAAAGGTTTTGTTAATCTTCTAAGATATGAGAAGAGCGCTGCACTTGTGCAGAAAATACCCGTAACCCTTTAAGAGATGTACAGATGGGGCACATGACAGAATATCCTGCAACTTAATTTAGCTGGAGCAAAAATGCCTAAACGTTAACAGGTGCTGAACTGGATAAGAGGTATGCCAAGTGGGTGTTCGAAAACGTTCCCAGGGCGCCTGGTGCCTCAGTCGGCTATGCGTCTGCCTTTGACTCAGGCCATGATCCCACAGTCCTGGGACGGAGCTCCCCACTGGGCTCCCTGCTTGGCGGGAAGTCTGCTTCTCCCTCTGCCCCTCTCCCAGCTCGTGCTCTCTCTCTCTCTCTCTCAAATAAATAAAACCTTAAAAAAAAATAAATAAAGTGCATTTCTCTAAAAAAAAAAAAGTTCCCAATTAAAAACCAACCAAACTTTTCCCCCGAGGCTGAGTTTTGGGCAGAGGTGGCAGGTTGGCCAGGTGACTGATCTAATGTCTGTGGCACCCCGCACCCCGAACTCTGAGCTTCGGGAAGCAGCACCACCCGCCACAGAAGCCACGCCAGCCTCGGCACACTTCCTCACCCGAAGACGGCCGACCTGCTCTCTGGGCCGCTGGGGACTCCGGCGCCTGGTGCAGAGGGTTACGGGTTAGGGAAATAATACTCAGGACCCAAGTCAACCAAATCTCAAACTCTACTGATGTTTTAAGAGGCGGCAGGACACAGGGCACTGTGTTAGGAGCTGGCCGGCCACAGCCGGAGATCCAGGGCTAGTCTAGGGCAACGCCCCCCCGCCCTCCCCTTCCCTTCAGGGCCCAGAGAACCGTAAGTGCAGAAGTCCCTGCCAAAATGTGGAGCCTCTGGGTCAAAGTCAACAGCCCTACATCATCCCAGGCCAAGCCCAGTCCCCCAGTGCAGTCTTTCCAGAGAGGGCTCCAGGGACAAGGCTCCCCCCTCCCTGCTGCAACAGCCTTCGGGGAAAATCCTGGTGGACAAGCCCCAACACGCCACCACCGGCCACTCCAAGTAGCCAAACAGAATGATCTCCAAAACGCCTCAACACCCCAGCAGGGACACAAGGCCGCTGCTAAACTGAGCAAGGGAGGGAGTGGGAGTGGGAACCCACGATGGACTGACAACGGATGACCAAACCAATAAGCTGCAGTGGATTTTTCAACCTCCACCTGCCTCAACGCAGACGACACTGAAAACCGGATGTTGCGTGAAAGAAGCCAGACACAAAAGGCCACGTACCCTACGATTCCAGCTACATGAAATGTCCAGAGCAGGCAAATCCAGACAGACATTACGCGCTTGCTGGAGGCTGGCAGGACTAGGGGGGTGGGTAGTGGCTATGGGTGTGGGGTTTCTTTTGGGAGTGGTAAAAATATCCTGAAACCGAATGTGGTGATGGGTGCACAGCTCTGTGAACACCCGAAAAATGCTGAATGAATGGTACACTCTGTACGGGGGAATCGTAGAGCATGTGACTTATATCTCATTAAAGCTGCTCAAAAGTAAACAAAACAAATCCCGAGAACGGATGCTTCTTCAGTGAACAAATGGATGACGAAAACTTATTTCTGAAGACAGTCACAGTAGACTGCTGAAAGAATCCGAAGCTTTGTGGCCTGCCAATTAGCTGCAGGGACCCAGGCTGGTGCCCACAGTGGGGGCTAGCCTGGACTCTGCCACCTGGGCTGGGGGGGGGTGTGCATGTATGTAAGCATGCACATGCACCTGTGACACCCCTAAACGGGCTGGGGTAGGCTGGGGGTCCCTGGGATGACAAGGCTGAAGATCAGGGAGCTGGAGACAGAAGACAGACTCAGACACGAGGAAGAACCGCCAGCCCACCAAGGCCCACCTGGTACCTTACTCCACATTTGGGCCAATTTTAACTATTTCACACTCAAAAGGAAAAATATCTGTCTCTGTGTAAGAAGTGATCAGAGGAAGTTATCGAGTCTTAGTCAAAAATGTCTTGTGCTCTCTATGAGTTTTCATAGGGTAGCAACTTTCCTTTAATAAAGGAAAGATCAGGGGCGCCTGGATGGCTCAGTTGGTTGGGTGACTGCCTTCAGCTCAGGTCATGATCCCGGAGACCGGGGATCGAGCCCCACATCGGGCTCCCTGCTCGGCGGGAAGCCTGCTTCTCCCTCTCTCACTCCCCTGCTTGTGTTCCCTCTATAGCTATGTTTCTCTCTGTCAAATAAATAAATAAAATCTTAAAAAAAAAAAAAAAAAAGGAAAGATCATGCTCAGACTCCCTAGCCCCAGCCGAGAAATCAACACAAGCACAAATTACCGGATGAATCCGAAATCAACTTTCGGCTCCAATGTTTGACCTGTGCCAGGAAACTCCACATCCTCCTCTTTCCAGGAACAGCTCTCTAGACTGTTCACCTGCTGTGAGACGGGCACAAGCCTGCTCAAGAATGGGGTACCGTGACCGCCGGCCCTCGCCGCTCTCCACAGGGCTCGGGGCGTCGCTCTGGCTGTGCCCCACCGCACTCCTGATCAATAGCGACTGTGCTCTGAGATCCCGCAGAAAGCCGGCGCAGGACAGGACACTGCCAGCATGCGCTCAGCGGACCCTCTGGCGCAGGGCACAGTACAACTGACTATAGGCAACCCACAACAACAGCCAGCAGTCTGGGTCAGGCCGGTCACAGACCGACCGGGGCATCCGAGGAGCGGGGGAGCAAGGGCTGGGGTGGAACACTTCCTGAGGGGATGGGATGTTCTCTGTGCTGACAGTGGCGGTGGCTGCACACACAGACACACACGTATACACACGAGTGCATTTTGTCACGTGCATACTAAGCTTCAATGAAGTTGCTTTTAAAGGATTTTTTAAAAACCCTCTACAGGGGCACCTGGGTGGCTTGGTTGGTTAAGCAACTGCCTTCAGCTCAAGTCATGATCCCGGAGACCCAGGATCGAGCCCCACATCGGGCTGCGTGCTTGGCAGGAAGCCTGCTTCTCCCTCTCTCACTCCCCCTGCTTGTGTTCCCTCTCTGGCTGTGTTTCTCTCTGTCAAATGAATAAATAAAATCATAAATAAATAAATCCCTCTACATTGAGTCTAATAGCAAAGGGAACGATCTATGATAAATGAGCATCTCATGTCCAAGGATTTATAAATTTTTCCCCCGCATCATTGGGACAAGGCTCTTGACCAAAGGGACAGGATTTGTTCCCTATGTGACTTTCAAGAAAAACACTGGGCTCCAAGAATGCACCACTATTTATGGGTTCTCACATCCCTATTAAAAGCACTTCCATGTTTTCAAAAGCCTTGATTTAAAAATAGAAACACGTCACTTTTAACTAAGGGGAAAATGCAGCATTTACAGTGCCGAGTGTGCCCCAGCCCAGCTGAGCAGGCAGAGAAAAGGACAGGAAGGCAGGGAAAGGCAGAGCCTGGTGCTTAGGGCCCACAGGAAACACTGGTGTCAGAGCCCAAGTTTTTAGACAGGGTAGCAGGGCAAGTAAGCTGCTGGTATGGCAAGTGGCTGGTTCACAGACGGGGAGCAGGCCAGGGGACTGACCTCTGGCACCTGTAGGAATCCCCTCTTACCCTACTAGAACCTTCCACCATGTGCCAGTCTCCTATTGCTATGGGCTACTCTTACTGCTTATGGGACAGGATCCTGATGATTGACTAGAGAACAGGGACCAGCGGGTGAAGCCAGAGCACAGCCACCCCCCACCCCGGCCTCCGTTCTGAGCCCTTGGGTGCTGGCACCAAAGCCTCAGACATGCAGGCCACCTTTGCGACATTCCCCTACGAAGACACAGACATCTACGCTACAACAGCAGGAGGGTGTTGTACAGGGAACCCAAAATTCGCTTAGACTTTGAAGTTAAAACATGAAACTGCAAAGGTTCACACTTCTCTGAGAATTCCTGCCTGGGTTTCCTGGGTCTGCATTCTGCCCTTGGCCTCCCAGGGGGCGGGGTGGTCGAGGGAAGTAATTCAAGGAGGGATAGAAACCAGATTCTCCAAGACCCAAATGAGGGCCTGCCTGCTCACCTGCTCTACCCCCTTCTCCTTCCCCAGCCTCATCCTCAGGAGGCTGTCTGCAAACCTTGTCTTCCTTCTGTGCTGAAATGACCCCGTGGTCCCTGTATGAAAGGCCACTTTTCCCTGAGGATTCCCAGGTGGGGGGAAGGGGTGATGTCGGGACACCCGGGACCTGCCTCCACGTGCTCTGCCAGAGGAGAGTGAAATGGAGGAAAAGCCACCAACACGTCCTCAACATCCACAGGGACACCTGTCATCTCCCTTTCACTGCCAAGGGCTGGGGACTCAGACTCTGGGGACTGAGAATGGGATCATTCCACTTCCTGGAGGGGTTTCCCAGCACTGTCATGAGGCCCACAGGACTCTCCACTCCCACCCCGAATAAGAAGGCTGGAACAACCCTATTCCTGGACACCCTCCCCTTGTGCCCTGACACCCCAGGTCCACAGGGCCTCTTCCTTCTTCAAAGGCACTGCTTCTTGGTCTCATGCAAGCCACAGTCAACTTTTAAAACCCATCCCATCCCCTTAATGTCTTGGGAAGTGCTCTGGCCTCTCCCCTTGCCCTCATCAGCCCCCTGGGAGGCCAAGGGCATCAGACATCGGTACTGACCACACTGCACCCTCTATCACTCCTAGAACCATTGCTTCCTTTTCTTCTTCTTTTTTTAAGCTTTTATTTATTTGACAGAGAGAAACTCAGCAAGAGAGGGAACATAAGAGGGAACACAAGTAGTCTCTCAGTCAACAAGTCAGAAAGGGAGAAGGAGACTTCCCGCTGAGCAGGTAGCCCAGTGCGGGCCTTGATCCTGGGACTCTGGGATCATGACCTAGCCGAAGGCAGACCCTTAACAACTGAGCCACCCAGGTGCCCCCCTTCCTTTTCTTCCTTCACTCCCTTTGGTTCAAAGCGTCCTTCCTCCTAGCGAAGACTGGCCCCCTCCACTTAGGCTCTGGGTGTTACGTCCTCCGTGTGCTCTCAGAGCCTGCAAGGATGCTGGGATCACTGCGATCACGGAGACATCTGTCCTGTGCTTCTACTTTATTCTCTGTCACTGAGAAGATGAAATGAGATGGCCTCTTCCGAAGGGCCACTGCAATGGCCGGCCCAGCTCCACATCTCCTCCTGCCTACACCCCCACTCCTCTGGGTACTGCGTGTTCCCTCTTGGTCAGACCTTCCTGCCACCCGTTTCTCTTCCGCCCCACTACTTGCAATGTCCATGTGCCACCACGTTCCCGCTTTAGCCTCTGTGCCCACCGCCGGCCCAGCTTCTGCTCCGGCACAGCCACGGCCGACAGTTCCCCTCTCTGAAGCCAGCGCCCCCCCTCAGGACTCTCCGCCCCGAACCCTCTCGAGCTCACAGCTGAGCCCACCCTTTTCTCGAAGCCCCAGCTCCCCTCACCCATGACGAAGGACCACTCTGATCTTTCCCCACAGGCCAGGCTTCTTCTCAGGTGAGGTTCAAGGGGAGATTAGCGCGCACTTGCCCCCGGCCCACGAGCAAGACCCAGGGCTCTCAAGAATGTGCCATTCTGCAGACGCCAGGCTGATCAGCTGGACAAATCCAACCATAATGGGCTCTGACCTATGGCCTTTAGGACAAATGGGGGACAAAAGGGAAACTAAGCCAGGGGCGGATACACAGCAGTAAAATGGGCTGCAGGGCTCAGAGGAGACTGAGGCACGCAGGGAGCCCTCCTCAGAGCTCAGGTTCACAGGCAGCTGCTCGCGAGGAGCCAAGTGTCTCCACGGCAGCCTGGGCTCCTTCTAAAGCCTCAGTGCAGGAGCAACACGAGGAACTGACAAGGCGACGAGAAACAAGCACCCAGCCCTCTGGCTGCAACGGCCTTCCTCTTCAAACGCGCCTCGGCGTGCTGAGGGGAGCGTGGGATGCTCACAGACAATTCTCTTCAAACACCAGCTGATGATATTGGGGGATTCCCTCTGCAGGACATTCTAAAACTGGCTAAAAGAATCAAAAGTGACAAAAATCTGACAGTAGATGCGGTGGGGACACTGAGGAGGGGCAGAAGGCAACTCGCTGGGGCGACAGTGATGCGCCGTCTCCGTGGACGGTTACCCGACACGCGGCCCCGCAGCGGCTGCTGAGCTTGGGGACCGCGCACGCGACAGCCGGGCTCTCCTTCAGGGTCTCAAGGCGAGAAGGCAAAGACAACGGCCTCCGGGCAGTACGAGGAGGGCATCTAGCATTTTGGAGCTCTGCTCTTAAGCTTTACACTGTGCCTCAAGATGACACAGATCTTAGTTTCTTTTTCTATCTTGGTCTACCGCACATCTGAGGCAAGATGGCCAAATAAGGCGGGCGCATGCTGAGCCCCCCGCGCCCGTGGGCCCCCCGCGAAGCCGGGACGCCCCCTGGGAAGGCTTCCGCACCGACAGCGGCCAACACAGTTGGAGAGAACCCCCGGTCGCCCTCAGACCCCTCACCCCAGCGTCGCAGCCAGCGACCACGCACGCACACGGAGGCCTGCTGGGACGCTGGAACTGGGGGCCAGAGATGTGGAGCTGCGGACAGGCACCATGGTCCCCCTGCTGGAAAGTTCCAGACGTGTGTCATCTTCCCAGGACAGCACGTGAGGGCGCAGACAGCCCCACTGCCAGCTCGCCCACGGAGTGCGCTCTCGGTCGGAAGCCCCCTGACCAGGTGCACCCAGAATTCAGCTCCCAGTTCAGGTCCAGTGAGTGGTGAACCACTTTGGTTTAACAACAGAACAACCTGTAAATAACCAGACTTTTCAGGCGGGAATAATCACCTATGTAATGACCGGCAGTCCTGGCTGCGAGCGGAGACTGGACCGTCCCAGGGCTCAAACTGAGCCGGCAGTGCCCCGCAGAGCTCCGGCGGCCGGGGCAGCCCTCCGCGCTGCCAGCGCACGGGGCGACAGGGACCAGGCAGCTCCGCACTTTGAAAAGAAAAAATACAGCAAGAAGGGAGTTGGGTTTCACAGACTCTGCCCCTCCCAAAGCAGGCCAGGATTCCTTCCCTTCTTTTTAATCTCTGCTTCGCTGACCTTGCGCTTAAGATCCTCCAGAATCACAGAGCTGTTAATTATAAAAGTGGGTCAAATTTGGTATAAATTAACACTTGAGCATGAGGTTAACTTAATATTTTTAAAAAGTAATTTAACCTCCTGTCAGCATTCGCCTCCGGAATTACAGCAGGTGTCTGTGTTCATCACTCACTTCTGTATTATTTGGGTGTTGTTTTTTTTTAATTTTTAAAAATTTTTATTTATTTTTAACAAGATTTTATTTATTTATTTGACAGAGAGAAACACAGCCAGAGAGGGCACACAAGCAGGGGGAGTGAGAGAGGGAGAAGCAGGCTTCCTGCCGAGCAGGGAGCCCGATGTGGGGCTCCATCCCGGGTCTCCAGGATCACGACCTGAGCTGAAGGCAGATGCCCAAGGACTGAGCCAGCCAGGCACCCCGAGCTTTTTTTTTTTTTTTTTTTTTTAATGAGCTTGAGTTGTTTTGTTTTCAGGGAAAAAAAAGTACTTTCAAGTGGTATGAAAAAATCATGAATGCATTTTTATGAAAATTATCTCATGGGCTATTTTTTGTTTTTGTTTTTAAAGATTTTATTTACTTAACACAAAGAGACACAGCAAGAGAGGGGCACACAAGCAGTGGGAGTGAGAGAGGAAAGCCTGATGCAGGGGTCTATCTCAGGACCCCGGGACCATGACCCGACCCGAAGGCTGATGCCTAAACGACTGAGCCACCCAGGCGCCCCTCATGGGCTGTTTTTGTTTTGTTTTGTTTTGTTTTTTAAGATTTTATTTATTTATTTGACAGAGAGAAACACAGCCAGAGAGGGAACACAAGAGAGAGGGGGGAGTGAGTGAGGGAGAAGCAGGCTTCCCGACGAGCAGAGAGCCCGATGTGGGACTCGATCCCGGGTCTCCGGGATCATGACCTGAGCCGAAGGCAGTCGCCCAACCAACTGAGCCACCCAAGCGCCCCTCATGGGCTGTTTTTAATTAGCAACAGCTTAGAAGTTTTACAGTGTCTCTTCAAATAATAAGTAGAATGATTAACCCCTCTGCCCCAAAACAGTCTCTCAATAGTTTCAAATCCTGGACCCCTGGAAGAGCTTGGCATTTAGTGCATGGATACCAGAAACAAATGTGCTAAACACAGATTCAAAGTTGTAATGAAGCCAAAAGGATACGTAGTTGTGGATAAGGATGCTAAACTTGTAAACATATTGTAAAGAGTTCCGTGTAATTACTAAACAACAATTTAAATGGCTTTATAAAAGTCACTTTAAAATATTTACAAGTTTTAGGGACGCCTGGGTGGCTCAGTGGGTTAAGCATCTGCCCTCAGCTCAAGTCAGGATCCCAGGGTCCTGGGAGCCAGCCACACTGGGCGCCCTGCTGAGCAGGGAGCCTACTTCTCCCTCTGCCCCTCTACCCCCACTTGGGCCCGCTCTCTTGCTCAGCTCTCTCGAATAAATAAATAAAATCTCCGTGATTTGTTGTTGTTCTTTTTAAAAAGAGGGCTTGGCTGGTAAGCGGCCGAAGGGTATTTTGGGGTGATAGGGATACAGGTACTCTCCTACCATGACCGTTCATCGCAGTGGACGTGTTTTCTTTAGGCGCACTTCAGTGAAGGTGTTAAAAATGGAAGGCCAGAGGAGAAACAAAGTAATGTGAAACTAAGACTAGAAAGCAGGAACTCTCTGAACCAGCAAGCCCTC
Organism: Spilogale gracilis; assembly: GCA_004023965.1. NCBI lineage: Eukaryota > Metazoa > Chordata > Mammalia > Carnivora > Mephitidae > Spilogale > Spilogale gracilis. Next base: position 384 of record PITA01021110.1, on the reverse strand, counting down.
CTGAAGAGTTTAAACAGGAGTGGTCTGAAAAAGAAACAAAACTGAAACAAGTACCCACCAGCACCCCACCAACACTCCGGAAAAGGTGTAAATATTGCTGCATCAACATAGTCCAGATGAGAATTCTTTTCAGTACCCAAGGGACAATTTCCCATAGTCTGTTTCATATAATGAAACTGCTTTCTGGGGCGCCTGGGTGGCTCAGTTGGTTAAGCAACTGCCTTCGGCTCAGGTCATGATCCCGGAGACCCGGGATCGAGCCCCACATCGGGCTCCCTGCTCGGCGGGAAGCCTGCTTCTCCCTCTCTCACTCCTCCTGCTTGTGTTCCCTCTCTGGCTGTGTTTCTGTCAAATAAATAAATAAAATCTTTAAAAAAAAAAAAA
>PITA01021109.1:0-33401 GCA_004023965.1 Spilogale gracilis | reverse complement strand
GTCAGTTTTTCCCCATTGAGGATGATATTCGCTGTGGGTTTTTCATAGATAGATTTTATGAGGTTGAGAAATGTTCCCTCTATCCCTATATTTTGAAGAGTTTTGATCAGGAACGGATGTTGTATTTTGTCAAATGCCTTTTCTGCATCAATTGAGAGTACCATGTGGTTTTTCTCTCTTCTCTTATTGATTTGTTCTACCATGTTGATTGTTTTGCGAGTGTTAAACCACCCCTGCATCCCTGGGATAAAACCCACCTGGTCATGGTGGATAATTTTTTAAATGTATTATTGGATCCTGTTAGCAAGGATCTTGTTGAGAATCTTGGCGTCCGTATTCATCAGCGATATTGGTCTGAAGTTCTCCTTTTTGATGGGTTCTTTGTCTGGTTTGGGGATTAGAGTGATGCTGGCTTCATAGAAAGAGTCTGGACGTTTTCCTTCCGTTTCTATTTTTTGAAAGAGCTTCAGGAGAATAGGTGTTATTTCTTCTTTGAATGTTTGGTAGAATTCCCCAGGGAATCCGTCTGGGCCTGGACTCTTGTTTTTGAGGAGGTTTTTGATCACTGCTTCAATCTCGTTACTAGATATAGGTCTATTCAGATCGTCAATGTCTTCCTGTTCCAGTCTTGGGAGCTTATAGGTTTCTAGGAATGTATCCATCTCTTCTAGGTTGTTAAACATATTGGCATATAATTGTTGATAGTAATTTTTGATGATTGTTTCTACTTCCTTGGTGTTAGTCGTGATCTCTCCCCTTTCATTTATGATTTTGTTAATTTGGGTCTTCTCCCTTTTCTTTTGAGTTAGTTTGGCCAATGGTTTATCGATCTTATTTATTCCTTCAAAGAACCAGCTTCTAGTTTCATTGATGTGTTCTACTGTATCTCTAGTTTCTGATTCATTCATCTCTGCTCTAATCTTTATTATTTCCCGTTTGTGTGGGGGGTTGGTTTAATTTTTTGTTGATTTTCCAGTTCTTTAAGGTGTAATGAGAGTTGGTGTATTCGGGATTTTTCCATTTTTTTGAGTGAGGCTTGGATGGCTATGAATTTCCCCCTTAGGATGGCCTTTGCTGTATCCCATAGGTTTTGGATTGATGTATCTTCATTCTCATTGGTTTCCATGAAGTGTTTCAGTTCTTCTTTGATTTCTTGATTGATCCACCTATTCCTGAGTAGGCTCGTCTTTAGCTCCCAAGTGTTTGATTTTCTCCTGAACTTTTTATGGTAATTGAGTTCCAGTTTCATGGCATTGTGGTCAGAGAATATGCAGGGAATAATTTCAATCTTCTGGTATTGGTTGAGCCCTCATTTGTGACCTAGTATGTGGTCTATTCTGGAGAAAGTTCCATGTGCACTTGAGAAGAATGAGTATTCTGCTGTTTTGGGGTGAAATGTTCTGAATATATCTATGAGATCCAGCTGGTCCAATGTGTCATTCATCAGTCGATGGACATTTGGGCTCTTTCCATAATTAATAAAATTGATAAACCACTAGCCAGACTTAACAAAAAGAAAAGAGAAAGGACCCAAATAAAATCACAAATGAGAAAGGATAAAAAACCAATAGCACAATAGATGCGTGGTTGCCCCTCTTTGTTGTCTGTTTCCTAATGCCTTCTTAGGAGGGCACCAGTCACACTGAATTAGGGCCCACATTAATGACTCCGTTTTATCTAAATTATGTCTACAAAGGCCCTATCTCCAAATATAGCCACATTCTGAGGCACTGGGGGTTAGAGACTCAATATATGAATTTTGAGGGAACACAATTCTGCCTGAAACATTGTCAAATTTTGGAAAATGTCTCTCAATTTTCTTTCATTTATGAATTGAATGATTTCAGTACATTAAAATTTTCCTCTGCAGTGACTGACTGTCAGTACTCTGAATTGATACATTAACTCTGAACTGATATATTAACTAGTTTGGTGTCTATGTTCTCATTATAATGATTTATTGCTATATCTTTGCAGATGTCATATCAGCAAAAAGGAATCTGAAAACATTTCAAAATCCAATGATTCACATCTCTTTATTATTTAAATCTTCAAACAATCTGAGCATCTACATATCATTACTATTTGAAATTTATCACTTAATTATTGCTTTTGGGATGTTATAAAAAAGATTTACATTCCCTCTTCAACATTAGCTTCAACTTATTTTATTCTCATCTTTACTCTTTTGTTTTACAGTCCATTAATTTTTAACGAACTTTTAAAAATTTATTAAATAAATTTAAATTATAAAAGAAGGTATGCTTTATATAAAACCCAATCAGGAGTTTGCAATTTATTACTGTTTCTAAACTTTTTGCCAGATTGAAATTAAACTTTATCAAGTATGACATTTTCACACACACAAAAAAAAAGAGAAAGGAAAAAATAATGAATGATGTTTTAATAACTGTGTATGTTCCGTTATTGAGTATATAATCTTGACAGGACAGAATTTCCATTTTGACAAGACATAGATAAGAAATGAATCCCCCAGTACCATTGTGCATGTCTGATGTTAGAAGCACTTTTACAAACTAAATTCTACCTCTGTTGATCTCAACTCTGTTTATCATTGACAACCCACATGCTTCTAGTGCCAACTGCAATATGAGAGGCTCATGTCTTAAACTGGCTCTGTCCTGAAGCTTCATGATGCCAGATTAGTTGGCACAGAAGGTGGTGGGGGTATTCCTGGAAGCCATTTCTACACTGGGACAACTAGCAAAAACTTGGCTATATATGGAAGTGACTGTGAATATATATATATATATCCCACTCAACTCAAATTGAATGCATCTCCATTTCACCTTTCACTTTAGATTGGAAAAGTGCTAGAATCAGTGGAAATAAGAAGTTGGAGTAGAAAAAGAAATTTTTACTAATTGTGGTTAAAATTTCTTACTTTTACAGATTTTATAAAATAACATGACCATATAAGTATGGTCAGGTTTCTCAAAAAAGCTGTACTGGTGAGAACTCTGAACCTTAAGTTTCATTGTCTTTTTGGAAGTCTAACCCTGGTGAAATGTGCAGGAGCTCTATTGTCCCCATACCATGAATGTCATTTGAGATTTCCACTTAGTACAGGGCTTGCCTTCAGGTTGGTGCTAGTCCAGGACAAAGGCTTCAATTTTATAAAATGAAATGAGGGATACCTGGGTGGCTCAGTCGATTAACAGCCTGCCTTCTGCTCAGGTCATGATCCTTGGTCCTGGGATCAAGTTCCACATTGGGCTCCTTGCTTGGCAGGGATCCTGCTTCACTCTTTGTCTGCCACTCCCCCTTCTTGTGCTCTCTCTTTCTGGCAAATAAATAAATAAAATCTATTAAAAATTAAGATGAAATGAAAAGGATAAAGATAGTGTGACTTACATATATCTCATAGAGTTGTCAATTGTTCTTTCCTGAGAAGGGCTGTCATTTTTAAGTCAGAGTATGTTCTTCATATTTGATCTTAAAATATCCTTCCTTATTTGAAATATTGGTGACAATAGAGAATACATTTTAAGTTTGCCAATTTCAATTACCAGCTGCCTTGTGGTGCTAGGGCACAAAAAATAAGATGAAGTTTTGGGGTGGTGTTTGTGTGTGTGTGTGTTTAAATTTTTACTGACTTATTTAATTTTTTTTTTAAATTTATCTTGTTTTTCTTTTTTTTCTTTTTAGTTTTGTTCTTTTCTTTCTTGTGCTATTTTCTTCTCATTTTTTCTTCTTCTTTTCATTTTCCTTTTGTTATTTTTCTTTTTTATTCTTCCTATTAAAAAACCATGATTTAAAAGAATAACTACAGTTGCACCCAGTCAGCAAGTCACCAAGCACACAGTCTACATAAGTGTCACCATACATGAGACCACTCCTTCAACTTGAGGAGAAGTAGCCATTTCATTAATCCACACAAACACAGAAAGCCAAGCAAAATGGGGGAGACAGAAGACTATGAGCCAAAAGAAAGAATAAGGAAAAAAAAACCTCAGTAAAAGAGTGAAATGAAACAGAGACAAGCACTATGTCTGATAAGGAATTTAAAGTAATGTTCATAAAGATATTCACTAGGCTGGAGAAAAGAAAGGAAGAAATCAGGGAGACTTACAATAAAGAGATAGAAAATATTAAAAAGAACCAATAAGAGCTGAAGACTATAATCACTAAAATAAAAAAACAAACAAACACTAGAGTGAATTAATGGATTAGAGGATGTGAAAGAATGTATCAGCAATCTGGAAGACAGGGAAATGGAAAGCATACAGGCCAAAGAGCAAAAAGAGAAAAGAATTTTTAAAAATGAGGAAAGATTAAGAGATCTCTTGGATAACATCAAGCAAACAAACATTTGCATTGTAGCAAATGAAGAAAGTAAGAGAAATACAGAAAACTTATTTCAAGAAATAACACCTGAAAATTTCCCTAATTTAAGGAGGGAAATACACATCCAAATAAAGAAGCACAGAGTTCAAAACAAGATGAACCCAAGGAAATCCATATCATGGCACAAAATAATTGAAATGCCAAATGTTAAAGATAAAGAGAGAATATTAAAAGCAGCAAGATAAAAACAAAAATTTACCTACAGGGGAAAACCTATAACCTATAGGAAAACCTATAAGGATATTGGTTGATTTTTTGGCAGAAATTTTGTAAGCCAGAAGAGTGGCATGTCATATTTAAAGTGCTGAAAGGAAAAAAAAACCCTTACAACCAAGAATATTCTACCCAGCAAGGTTGTTATTATTCATATTTGAAAGGGAGATAGAGTTTCTCAGACAAACAAAAGACAAAGCAGTTTATCACCACTACACCAGCCTTACAAGAATGTTAAAGGGACTTCTTTAAGTGAAAATAAATGGCCATAATTAGACATAATTGTAAGAAAAATATGAATAAAAAGATGTAAAATATGACAACATATGTGTTTGAACTTAAATGACCATCCAATTAATATGGACTGCTTTTTTTTTTTTAAAGATTTTATTTATTTGACAGAGAGAAACACAGCCAGAGAGGGAACACAAGCAGGTGGAGTGAGAGAGGGAGAAGCAGGCTTCCTGCTGAGCAGGGAGCCTGTTGTGGGACTCGATCCTGGGTCTCCGGGATCATGACCTGAGCCGAAGGCAGTCGCTTAACCAACTGAGCCACCCAGGTGCCCCAATATGGACTGCTTTTTACTTAGGATGTTATATATGAACTTCATGGTAATCCTAAGATGGTAATCCATGATAGAACCACGAAAAACAAAGAGAAGCCAAATAAAACACTATAGATACTCACTGATCACAAAGAAAGGGAACAAGTGAAGAAGAAAGAAACAAAGCAGACTTACAAAACAACCAGAAAACACATTTTAAAAATGGCGATAAGTACAAACTTATGAATAATGACTTTAAATGTAAATGACTTCAATGCTTTACTCAAATGACAGAGTGGTGGAATGTATAGAAAAATAAGACACATCTACATGCTGCCTAAGAAAAGATTCACCTCAGACCTAAAGATGCAAACAGACAGAAAGTGAAGGGATAGAAAAAGAATTTTTTCACCATACAAATGGAAGTGAAAGAAAAAGGGGTGGGGCCAGGGTAGCAATACTTATATCCAATGAAATACACTTTAAAACAATGACTGTAACAAAAGACAAAGAAGGGCACTACATAATGATAAAGGGTTCAATCTAATAAGAGGATATAACAATTGCAAATATCTATACACCCAACACTGTAGCACCTAAATACATAAAGCAAATATTAACAGACAAAAAGAGAGAAATTGATGGTAATACAATAGTAGTAGGGAACTTTAACACTCCACTTACATCAAAGGATAGATCATCCAGACAGAAAATCAATAAGAAAACAATATCTTTGAATGACACATTGGATGAGACAGACATAAAAGATATATACAGAACATTCTATCCAAAAACAATAGAACACACATTCTTTTCTAGTGCCCATGGAACATTCTCCAGAACAGATCACATATTAGGCTATAAAACAAACCTCAATAAACTTAAGAAGATTAAAATAATACCATGGATCTTTTCCAACAACAATGGTATGGACCTATAAATAAATCACAAGAAAAAAACTGGGAAAAAAAGCAAACACATGGAGACTGAATAACATGATTCTAAATAACCAATGGATCAATGAAGAAATCAAAGAAGAAATAAAAAAAATACATGGAAACAAATGAAAATGAAAACACAATGGTCCAAAATTTTGGGACACAACAACAGGAATTCTAAGAGGAAGGTACACAAAAATACAGGCCTACTTCAAGAAGCAAGAAAAAACTCAATCTGACCTTATGCCTAAAAAAACTAGAAAAAGAAGAATAAATTCCAAGTTGAGTAGAAGAAAGGAAATAATAAAGGTCAGAGCAGAAATAAATGATGCAGAGATGAAAATAAATTAAAAAATTAAAAATAAATAAATAAATAGATAGATAAATAAAATCAATGAAAAGATAAATAAAATACACAAGCCATTATACAGACTCATCAAGATATAAATGGAAAGGACCCAAATAAATAAAATCATAAATGAGAGAGAAGTAACAATGATACCACAGAAATACAAAGGATTATGAGAGAATATAATGAAAAATTATAGCTCAACAAACTGGATGACCTAGAAGAAATAGGCAAGTTCCTAGAAACATACAAGTCTCCAAAACTGAACCAGGAAAAAATAGAAAATCTAAATAGATTGATAACAAGTAATGAAATTAAATTATAACAACAGCAGCAAAAAAAAAAAAAAAAAAAAACTACCAAAAAATAAAAGTCTAGGACAAGATAGATTCACAGGTGAATTCTACCAGACTTTAAAAAAAGAGTTAACCTATTTTCCTCAAACTATTCCAAAAATAGAAGTGGAAGGAAAGCTACCAAACATCTTCTATGAGGCCAGCATTACCCTGATACCAACACCAGATAAAGACACCACACACACACACACACACACACACACACAAACACACACACAACCACAGCCAATATCCTTGATGAACACAGATACCAAAATCCTCAACAAAATATAAGCAAACCACACTTCAACAGTACATCAAAAAGATCATTCACCATGATAAAGTGGGATTTATTCCTGGGATGCAAATATTGTTCAATATTCACAAATTGACATATACCACATCAACAAAATAAAGGATAAAGATCAAATGATCAATTCAATATACACAGAAAAAGCATTTGATGGGGCACTTCAGTGGCTCGGTTAGTTAAGTGGCTGCCTTCAACATATAGAAGAATGAAACTTGACCATTCTCTTATGCCACACACAAAGATAAATTCAAAATGGATGAAAAACCTCAACGTGAGGCAGGAATCTATCAAAATCCTAGAGGAAAACATAGGCAGTAACCTCTTTGACATCTGCCACAGCAACTTCTTTCAAGATGCGTCTCCAAAGGCAAAGGAAACAAAAGTGAAAGTGAACTTTTGGGACTTCATCAAAATCAAAAGTTTCTGCACAGCAAAGCAAACACTCAACAAAACAAAGAGGCAACCCAGAGAATGGGAGAAGATATTCTCAAATGACACTACAGAAAAATGGCTGATATCTATGATCTATAGAGAATACCTCAAACTCAACAACCAAAAAAAAAGATGATCACATCAAAAAATGGGCAGAAGCCATGAACAGACACTTCTTCATAGAAGACATACGCTAACAGACACATGAAAAAATGTTCATCATCACTAGCTATTGGGGAAATTCAAATTAAAACCACATTGAGATATCACCTTACACCAGTCAGAATGGCCAAAATTAACAAGACAGGAAACAACAAGTGTTGGAGAGGCTGTGGAGAAAGAGGAACCCTCTTACACTGTTGGTGAGAATGCAAGTTGGTGCAGTCGCTTTGGAAAACCATGTGGAGGTTCCTTAAAAAAATTAAAAACAGAGCTACCCTATGACCTTGAAATTGCCCTACTGGGTATTTACCCTAAAGATACAGATGTAGTGAAAAGAAGGGCCGTATGTATCCCAATGTTTATCGCAGCAATGGCCACAATCGCCAAACTGTGGAAAGAGCCAAGGTGCCCTTCAACAGATGAATGGATAAAGAAGATATGATCCATATATACAATGGAATACATGCCTCCACCAGAAAAGATAAATACCTATCTTTTGTAGCAACATGGACTGGATTGGAGGAGATTATGCTGAGTGAAATAAACCAAGCAGAGAAAGTCAAATATCATATGGCTTCACTTGTGGAGCATAAAGAGTAATATGGAGGACAGTAGGAGAAGGAAAGGAAATGTGAATTGGGGTAAATCAGGGAGGGATATGAAACATGAGAGACTTTGGACTCAGAAACAAACTGAGGTTTTGAAGGGAGGGGGTCGGGGGATGGGTGAGCCTGGTGGTGGATATTGAGGGCACATATTGCATGGAGCACTGGATGTGAAGCATAAACAATGATACTTAGTTAGTTGAAAAAATAAAATAGTGTAATAAAAATGAAAAATAAAATAGTGTAATTAAAATAAAATAAAAACAAATTAAAAAAAGTTAAACTGTCACCATTTTCAGACATGATACTATACATATAAAATCCTAAGGATTCCACCAAAAAACTACTAGAAATAATAAATGCAGTAAAGTGGCAAGAAAAAAAATTAATACCCAGAAATCAGTAGCCAACAATGAAGTTGCAGAAAGAGAAATTAAAACAACACCATTTACCATTGCACCAAAAAGAATAAAGTATCTAGGAATAAACTCAACCAAGGAGTTGAAACACTTGTACTCTGAAAACTATAAAACACCAATGAAAGAAATTGGAAGATGACACATACAAATGGGAAGATATTCCAAGCTTATGGATTGGAAGGATTATTATTGTCAAAATGTCCATATTACTCAAAGCAATCTATAGATTCAATGCAATCTTTATCAAAATACCAACAGCATTTTTACAAAGCTAGAACAGATAATACCAAAATTTGTATAGAACTATAGAAGACCCTGACTAGCCAAAGGAGTCCCAGGAAAGAAGAACAAAGCTGGGGGTATCACAATTCCAGATTTCAAGACATAATACAAAGCTGTAGTAATCAGTACAGTATAGAACTGGCACAAAAACAGAAACACAGATCAACAGAACAGAATACTGACCCCATATTATTAAGGTCAATTAATCTAGGTAAAAGAGGCAGGAATATACAATAGGGGAAAGTTGGTCTTTTCCAATAAATAGTGCTGGGAAAACGGGACAGCTATGTATAAAAGAATGAAACTGTACTACTTTCTTAAGTAAGAAAACTTACTTTCTTACTTACACAAAAACAAACTCAAAATGGATTAAAGACCTGAATATGAAACCTGAAACCATAAGATCCTAGAGAACACAGGCAGTAATTTCTCTGACATCAGTCACAGCAACATTTTTTCTTGATACATCTCCTAAGGCAAGTGAAATGAGAGCAAAAATAAACAATGAGGACTATATCAAAATAAAAAGCTTTTGCACAGCAAATGAAACCATCAACAAACAAAAAAGACAACCTACTGAATGGGAGATATTTGCAAATGACATACCCAATAAGGGGTTAATATCCAAAATATAAAAAGAACTCATACAACTCAATACCAAAACCACAATCTGCTTAAAAATGGGCAGAGGACCCAAATAGATGCTTTTTTCAAAGAAGACATACTGATGGTAAATAGACATGTGGAAAGATGCTCAATGTTACTAATGATCAGGTAAATCAAACCAAAACAATGACATATCACCTCATGCCTGTTAGAATGGCTAAAGTCAAGAAGACAAGAAATAACAAATGTTGGGGAGAATGTGGAGAAAAGGAAACTGTTATACAGTGTTGGTGGAAATGTAAATTGGTATGGCTACTGTAAAACAGTATGGAGGTTCCTCAAAAAAGTAAATATAGAAATACTATATGACCCAATAATTCTACTATTGGATAATGACCCAAGAGAAATGGAAACACTAGTTCAAAATAAATATGCACCCCTATGTTTATTGTAGCATTATTTGCAATATGTAAGACATGGAAGCAATGTGACTGTCCATCAGTAAACAAATAGATAATGAAAATGTGGTATATATACACAATGGAATATTATTCAGCCTCAAGAAAGGATGAGACTGTGCCACTTGAGACAACATGGATGCACCTAGAAGGTATTATGCTAAGTGAAATAAGTCTGACTGAGAAAGACAAATGCCATATAATTCCACTCATAAATGGAATGTAAAAAATGAATAAGCAAATAAAAAGTAGAATCAGAACTATGGATACAGAGAACAAAGTAATGATTGCCATGGGGTTGGGGGGGGCTCCAGGGTTGGGCAAAATGGTTACAGGTTAGAGGGAGATACAGGCCTCCAGTTACGGAGTTAACAAGTCATAGGAATAAAAAGCAGAGTGTAAGGCATAGAGTCAATGATATTGTAATAGTGCTGTGATGGGATATATAATAGCTTCATCTGTGGTGAACATAACATAATTTATAAACTTGTCAAGTCACTAAGCTGTAAAACTAAAACTAGTGTAACATTGTGTATCAACTATACTCAAATAAATAAATGAATGAATAAATATATACACATTAAAAAAGGACATCATATAATGGTTAATGTGTGTCATATAGGTATCAATATCCAAAGAAACAGTAAGTTCACATCAGGCATTTTAAGAGTAGTTTTTCTTGTTATGTCTGAACTCCAGAATTACTTGTTGTAAAAGGGCCTTTTTTTGTGTTTCATGCCGTAAGTTTGTATGTTTTAAGAAGGCATCACATAAACTGTTTCCCATAAAAATAGTATTTTCATAGAAAAACAGCATTTTCATAGACAGATAATTATAATTTCTGCATTGTCTTTCAAAACCAGACACACCATTTGACTCAAAATTAGAGATTTATGGCAAGAGGTAATCACACAAAACTAAATCTAACCTGCTGTTATTTTCTGTAGCAGGGAATAAGTAGCTACGCACTACTGATCATTTCTGTAGAAAAACATTTGTTAAAATAGTGTAATTGGCAAGATAACTGGCTGAGATTTTTGCTTTTTATCCAATTGTCTTAAGATTCTACCAATATAATGAAGATACTTTTTAAATTTTAAATAATTTATTGTGAAATAACCCCAACCTTATACAACAGTTGCCAGAACAGATAAAAGAACTCCTGGGGTGCCTGGGTGGCTCAGTTGGTTGGGCCACTGCCTTTGGCTCAGGTCATGATCCCGGAGACCCGGGATCGAGTCCCACATCGGACTTCCTGCTGGGTGGGAGACCTGCTTCTCCCTCTCTCACTCCCCCTGCTTGTGTTCCCTCTCTGGCTGTGTTTCTCTCTGTCAAATAAATAAAATCTTTTAAAAAAAAAAGAACTCCAATATCTTTCTTCTTATATTCTTCAAATGTTTCTACTTTATTGAATGTTACTATAAAATGTTTGCTGCATCACTCACACTCCATTAGCATTAATCTATGCCTAAACATTTGAAGAGTGAGTTGCAGAAATGATATTCCACCACCTCTAGATACTCTGGTGTGTATTTCCTAAAATTAATGACACTCTTATATAAAAATAGCCCACCACTCTCCACATAAACATGTCAACACTGGTACAACACAATTGTCTACTGAAAGACCCTATTCACATTTTGCCAAATGTCCATTTTTCCTTTTTGATTCCAGATCCTCCTCAGGCAAATGAGTTACATTTAGCTGTGTGATCTTCAGTTTGTTTCTACTTTTTATCTCCTTTTTATGTGCTTGACAGTTTTAGAGCAGAAGCCTTGCATTTATAGGATGATCTTCAATGAGGTCCATGATAGACTCTGGCATTTTCATGACAGACTCAGTGAGCCACACATTGTTGGTAGGAGTACCACTGAAATGATTTTGTGCCCTTCTCAGTGCCTCACATTTAGGGGACATCATGTTAGATCATCCTACTGCTGGTGGTGTTAATCTTGAGTACCTGCATGTTGCTCTCCACCAGATTTCTCCACCTTAAAGTCATCATTTTCCCTTTTGCAGCTGATTAGTATTTGGAGTATATAAGTAGGGAATTATTCTGATATCTTGCTAATAATCTTGTACCTCATCCAATCTCTGCCCACCAGTTTCAGTATCCATTCATAGTTTGTTTCAATCAACCTTCTTTATAATGGTTGCAAAAATGGTTATTCTCTATTTTCTACATGTACTAGTTGACATATTTTTAAGAAAAAACTTTCTCTTCTATTCTTTTTATTCCTTTATATCTGTGTGGACTCATGGATTCCTATTTTATTATTCATTGTAATCAGTTACTAATATTATTCATTTTGATGTTCAAATTGTCCTTAAATTGGCCAGTGGGGGCTCCTTCAGGCTGTTTCCTGTGCCCCGTGTCCGCATCATGTCTGGAGTATTTACGTACTCTCTGATATAAAAAGATATTCCAGGCTCATCTTGTATTTTATTTGCCTCAGTCTTACTGCCAGCCACTTTTCCAAAGCGCTCTGATTCCTTTTGGAGAAGAATGGTTATTTCCAAAATACAGTTGTGTGGCATACTCACTACTACTGGAGTATCACTGCTTCTAGGCTTTCTTAGTAGACAGAAGTAGGCTATATAAGCAGGCATATACATACACATATATACATCCATAACTATTTCTGTTTCAATACATTTATATGTATTTTTAAATCATGAGTTCACATTGTTATCTCTAATTCTAATTCCATATCTCACGGTTCTTCCTAGCACTTCCCCCTGCTTATGGTTTAAATACCTTTTCTGGCACTAAGAAACAGGGTTCTCATTTCCCCCAGCTTGTCTTCTCAGTGTAACCAATTCCCAACTAAATGGGTCATCTCCTCCTATTGTTACTGTAGACACACTACACCATATTGTCTCATGTCCTTGGCCAATATACCTGCTGGCCTGTGGTGCCCCAAACCCTTTGTTGCTGCACTAACACCTTCAGCCATCTCACTGATTTCTTCACACTGGGAGAGGGAAAGGGAAGGTATGAGATACTGCCTTTTAAATTTCATTTAACAGAGGCACCTGGGAGGCTCAGTTGTTTAAGTGTCCAATCTCAATTTTGGCTCAGGTCATGAGTTCTGGGTTGTGAGACTGAGCCCCATGTTGGGTTCTGCACTGAGCATGGACTTTGCTTAAGATTCTCTCCCTTTGCCCCCTCCCCCACTTGCACTATCTCTCTATAGAAAAAAAAAAATTATTCACAGTACTTTCAGTTTTACACGGTACCAGTCTGGCCAAATCCCATTCAATTTCCACTGACTAAAGTTCAATATTTTTCAGTTAGAGTCCAGGATATTTTGAACAAATACACATGTTTCACATTGTTGATAATGACGGTTATGGTTAATCACAGATAATAATACTTTGGAATAAAAGTCCTAATTGGTACTTTATTTGTTATGAAAAACCTTGATTTAGGAGAAAAAAGACTGAGGGAACATACAAAAATATATACAATCAAGATATTAGAAATAGGTGATGAAGGAAAGGAAAATAAGAATAGGACCATAAAATTGAGCCAAAAAATGAAAGTGATGAAGTGTTTCACAGACTTCTTTGGATTGAGCCAGAAATGTGACTGTAGGACTCTGTCAAGTGTCTGGATCTTGACCCCATAATTCAGTAGCCAGGTTCTGGGCAAGACACTTAACCTCCCTGAGCCTCAGTTTCCTGTTTTGTGGAGTAAGGATACAAATAATTATTACTTCATTGAATTGTTGTGAGAATTAAATAAATTAATCCATGTAAAGCTCCTAGTGCTTAGCACGAGTTTAAATCCTCAAAAAATTCAGCTATTGTTATTAGTTGAGGTAGGGTTACTTTTCCAGTTTATAAAAGGTTAAAAGGATAAAACAATCCAGAGGCTTGGGAATTTTGTTTTGAAGGTTTTATTTACTATTTTAGAGAGAGAGACAAAAAGACTCCCCTCTGAGCTGATAGCCTGATGTGGGCTCAATCTCAGGACCCCAAGATCATTATCTGAACTGAAGTCAGATGCTTAGCCAACTGAGCCACCCAGGCAGCACCAGAAGCCCAGAAATTTAACGTGGTTCTCAGACTTTCTCAATGTCACTTCTTCAACCAGAGAACAGGTACTTGGTCACAGTTATTTCTAAATTGAGGCTTCTATCCTCAGTTTTAAAGTGTAGCTATTGTGCACAATCGATTAAAGATCTGTACAGTTTAGTTATCAAGTAAAAGGGGGCAAAAGTAAGAAAATTGAGGATCTAGACAGTTCTCTTATTTATGTCAGCAGATATAGCAGAAAGCCTCTGTTCTCAGAAAATAACCTATGCATATTCATAAATGTCTGCACAAAAACTTGATGGAAACCTCATGTCCAAATGTAACAAATCCACAAGAGAGAGTATGAAGGATAATTACACCAATTGTCTGTTTCATCCATAAAAGAAACAATGGCTCAGAGTCTGAGGAGAAGAACATCTGAATGAAGACCTGCTTGGATTGTCTACAGAATGTGACCCAAGCAGCCAAATGAAGTGACCTATTGGGTAGGATCTCTTGGTATCATTCACTTGCACTTTGGATGATGTCTATCAAAATTCTGTTTTACCTTTTCATCTAGACAGTGACTAATCAAGAAATCTGGTTATACTTTAAAATTGCTGTATTTCATTATACAATATTGAACATATAATACACATGATATATGCAGAAAAGTTTGTTTTCTTTTTTTAATGAAGCTCTTTTTAAAAAAGATTTATTTATTTTAGAGGGGAGTGGTAGAGAGAGAAGGAGAGAAGCAGATTCCCCACTGAGTGTGGAGCCAGATGTAGGGCTTAACCTCAGGATCCTGCATTCATGACCTGAGTGGAAACCAAGAGCCAGGTGAGTTATCAAGGTGCCCCTCATGAAGCTCCTTTTTGTGATTCAGACATGTAACTCAAACTTGAAGTAAAAAAAATTATTTATGAATATTCTTTTTTATTTTGTAGTATGCCTGTTTTTGATTTTCCAGCATCAGTGCAAATCAGAATTATTTTAGAAATGCAATTTTATGCTGTGCTGATTAAGTCAAACTGTACACTAATCTTGTGTCCTTTTACTATCTTTATCCTCTGACACGATTTTAGATACTGATGAAATATAGCCTTGCTGAAAACAGCATCAACATTTCTGAATAATGAATCAATCCTGTCCTGATTTGCAACTTGGGCACGTTGGTGACATTAATCATCTATCTTCAAACTCTGAAGATGACTGTGGTATAGCTTCCTGCCTTTTCAATCATAGCAGCCATAAATTTAGACAAAATACAGACATAATTATGGCTCTAAAACCCAGTAAGGATGGTAAATTTCCCTTATGACTGAGCACTTGGAAAATATGTCAAGTGAAGACCTAGGCCTACCAAATTTAAATAGCTTTCTCTAGTGGGGGCTTATTCTTGCCCCATTCTGTCTTTCACAGAGAACACATCCTTTGACACCAGAGGGAGAATATTCTATAGCAAAAGGCCCAAGTATTAGCTTAGCTTATGTAAACTAATACCTTCCCCAACTACATGTTATCATTGAAATATTGATTTATGTTTTCTAATTTTGACAGTATTTTAATTTTAAATGGGAATAATTTACTTTGCATTGTTCTTTGATATAGTATATTCTACATATAGACTGTGCTTGTGATGTCAATTTGCTATAATTTTCCCTATCTAGTGATTTGGTGCCTGCATCTATTCTTTCTCTGCCAACCTTCTCTTGCTACCACCACCACACCAGAACAGAGGAGGGCTGTAGTCCCAGGAGAGATAGACAACTCACTAATGCTCTGAAAGTGGTAGCAGAAGGAGTAGCAGCAGGAGGGGCATCTGGGTGGCTCAGCTGGTTAAGTGCCCAACTCTTGATTTCAGCTTGGGTCCTGAACTCCAGGTCATGAGAACGAGACCCGTCTCAAGCTCCATGCTGGGTACGGAGCCTGCTTGAGATTCTCTCTCTTCCTTTCCCTCTGCCCTGTCCTTTTCCTCCTTCCCATCAGCTTTCTCTATCTCTTAAAAAAGAAAAAGGAGTAGCAGCAGGACTCAGATTGAAAGAAGAGCATGGAGTCAGCAGATTGGATAATACTACCATGTGGTTTCACTCAGCAGTATCTACCATGTGAATCATATCAGAACTAGGTTCTAGGACATTTAGATGTAATTACATTTTCTGTAGGGAAAGGGAAAAGATTATATCCATAATAATAACTAATGCACTTACAGTTCTTTTCTTTTTACAGAGTATTTTCACAAGCATAATTTTGTTTGATTCTTACAATAACCCTGTGAGGTAGGAATAAAAAGCATTATTAACCTCTTTGCCACTGAAATGACAGGTTCAGGAAAGTTAAATGAAGTTAGCGTCAGAGCTCATAAGTATAGGTCTCAGTTCCATAAGATTGCCCCCATTTTAGATGCCAATTGCAAGTTCCAGGCCTCCAACACTTCTGGCTGACTGTCTATAAATCAGGGGTTCCCATGATCTCCGCCTCAGGCTTGATAATTCACTATATAATAATGAAACTTGCAAATTTCAGAGATAAAGAGAAATCCTAAAAGCAGCATGAGACAAGAACTCCTTAACTTATAAGGATATGAATATTAGATGGCAGAAGACCTCTCCACAGAGAACTGGCAAGCCAGGAAGGGCTGGCAGGATATATTCAGCGTACTAATGAGAAAAACATGAATTCAAGAATACTTTATCCAGTAAGCCTGTAATTCAGAATGCAAGGGGAGACAAGGAGTGTCCAGGACAAACAGAAACTAAAGGAATTTGTGATCACTAAATCAGCCCTGCAAGAAATAATAAAATGGATCCTAAAAGTAAAGGGAGTGCCAAAACGTAACACAGAACGGAAAGAAACGGGGACAATATACAGAAACAGGGACTTTACAGATAATACAATGGCACTAAATTCATATCTTTCAGTAGTTACTCTGAATGTAAATGGGCTAAATGCTCTATTTAAAATACACAGGGTATCAGACTGGATAAACAAGCAAAAGCCATCCAAATGCTGTCTACAAGAGACTCATTTTAGCTCCCAAGTTAGGAGCAGCCAAATCTATAAGCCAACTAATAATAAAATTAAAGAAACACATTGCTAATACTACAGTAATAGTAGGGGACTTTAACACCCCACTCACAGCAATGGACAGATCATCTAAACAGAAGATCATCAAGGAAACAAGAGCTTTGAGTGACACCCTGGACCAGGTGGACTTCACAGATACATATAGAGCATTCCATCCTAAAGTAACAGAATACACATTCTTCCTGAGTGCACATGGAATATTATCCAGAATAGATCACATGCTAGGTCACAAATCTGGTTTTAACCAGAACCAAAAGACTAGGATTATTCCCTGCATATTTTTCAGACCACACTGCTTTGAAACTTGAACTCAATCACAAGGAGAAATTTGGAAGGAACTCAAATACTTGGAGGTTAAAGAGCATCCTACTAAAGAATAAGTGGATCAACCAGGAAATTAAAGAAGAATTAAAAAAATTCATGGAAGCAAATGAAAATGAAAACACAATAGTTCAAAACCTTTGGGATGCAGCAAAGGCATCCCTAAGAAGGAAGTACATAGCAATACAAGCCTTTCTCAAAAAATTAGAAAAGTCTCAAATACACAACCTAACCATATACATAAATGAGCTGGAGAAAAAAAAATGAGCTGGAGAAAGAACAGTAAATAAAGCCTAAACCACGTAGAAGAACAGAAATAATGAAGATTACAGCAGAAATATGAAATGGAAACCAAAAGAGCACTGAAACTATAAGCTGGTTCTTTGAAAGAATCGACAATATCAATAAATCCCTACCAGACTTATCAAAAAGAAAAGAGAAAGGACTCAAATTAATAAGATCATGAATGAAAGAGGAGAGATCATGTACAACAATAAGGAAATACAAACAAATTAGGCAATCTGGAAGAAATGGATGTATTCCTAGAGACATATAACTACCAAAACTGAAATAGGAAGAAATAGAAAATCTGAACAGATTCATAACCAGAAAGGAAATTGAAACGGTAATCAAAAGTCTCCAATGAACACAAGTCCAGGGTTGGATGGCTTCCCAGGGAATTCTACCACACATTTAAAGAAGAATTAATACCTATTATTCTAAGGTGTTTCAATAAAAGAAATGGAGAGAAAACTTCAAAACTCTTTCTGTGAGGCCAGTATTACCTTGGTCTTAAAAGCAGACAAAGACCCCATCAAAAAGAGAATTACAGACCAATATCCCTGATGAACATGGATGTAAAAATTCTCACCAAGATACTAGCCAATAGGATCCAACAATACATTAGAAGGATTATTCACCAAGACCAAGTGGGATTTACTTCTGGGCAGCAAGGGTGGTTCAACTATTGCAAATCAGTCAAGGTGATACACTACATTAGTAAAAGAAAGGACAAGAACCATATGATCTGCTCAACAGATGCAGAAAAAGCATTTGAGAAAACACAGCATCCTTTCTTGATTAAAAATCTGCAAAGTGTAGGGATCAAGGGAACATATCTCCATACCGTAAAAGCCATCTGCAAAAAGCCTATGGTGAGTATCATTCTCAATGGGGAAAACAGAGCTTTTCTCCTAAGACCGGGAACACAACAGGGATGCCCATTCTCACCACTGTTGTTCAACATAGTATTAGAAGTCCTAGCCTCAGCAGTCAGATAATAAAAAGGAAATAAAAAGCATTAAAATTGGTGAAGAAGAAGTCAAACTCTCACTTTTCACAGATGACATGACACTCTATGTGGAAAACTCAAAAGACTCCACGTCAAAATTGCTAGAACTCATACAGAAATTCAGCAACATGGCAGGATATAAAATCAATGTACAGAAATCAGTTGCATTTCTATAACAATGAGACAGAAGAAAGAGAAATTAAGGCACAATTAAGGAATCAATCCCATTTACAATTGCACTGAAACCCATAAGATACCTAGGAATAAAACCAAAAAGGTAACCAAAGAGGTAAAGGATCTGTACTCCAAAAACTACAGAACACTTTTGAAAGAAGTTGAGGAAGACACAAAGAAATGTAAAAACATTCCATGCTCATGGATTGGAAGAATAAATATTGTTAAAATGTCTATGCTACCCAGAGCAATCTACACATTCATTGCAATCCCTACCAAAATACTATCAACATAACAAATAATCCTAAAATTTGTAAGGAACCAGAAAAGACCCCAAATAGCCAGAGGAATGTTGAAAAAGAAAAGCAGAGCTGGTGGCATCACAATGCTGGACTTCAAGCTCTATTACAAAGCTGTAATCATCAAGACAGTATGGTATTAGCACAAAAACAGACACATAGATCAATGGAACAGAGTAGAGAATCCAGATATGGACCCTCAACTCTACGGTCAACTAGTCTTTGACAAAGCAGGAAAGAATATCCAATGGAAAAAGGAAAGTCTCTTCAATAAATGGTGCTGGGAAAACTGGACAGTCACATGAAGAAGGATGAAACTGGACCATTTCTTCACACCATATACAAAGATAAACTCAAAATGGATGAAAGACCTAAATGTGAGACAAGAATTGATTAAAATCTTAGAGGAGAAAAGGCAACAATCATCTTTGACAATGGCTGCAGCAACTTCTTGCTAGAGATATCTCCAAAGGCAAGGAAACAAAAGCAAAAATGAACTATTAGGACTTCATCAAGATAAAAAGTTTTTTCACGGCAAAGGAAACAGTCAACAAAACTAAAAGGCAACCTACAGAATGGGAGAAGATATTTGCAAATGATAATATCAGATGTCATACCAAAAAACCAAATAATTCAGTCAAGAAATGGGCTGAAGACATGCAAAGACATTTCTCCAAAAAAGACATCCACATGAAAAAGACACATGAAAAAATGCTCCACATCATTTGGCATCAGGGAAATACAAAACAAAACCACAATGAGATACTATCTCATGGCAGTCAGAATGGCTAAAATTAACAAGTCAGGAAATGACAGATGTTGGTAAGGATATGGAGAAACAGGAACCCTCTTACACTATTGGAGGGAATGTAAGCTGTGCAGCCATTCTGGAAAACAGTGAGACATTTCTCAAAAAGTTAAAAATAGAGCTACCCTACTAGGTATTTACTCCAAACATAGAAATGTAGTGATCCGAAGGAGCACCTGCACCCTAATGTTTATAACAGAGATGGCCACAATAGCCAAACCGTGGAAAAGAGCCCAAATGTCCATTGACAGATGAATGGATAAAGAACACACACACACACACACACACACACACACACACACACACACACTGGAATGTCACTCAGCCATCAGAACAGATGAAATCTTATCATTTACATCAATGTGGATAGAACAGGAGGGTAATATGCTGAGCGGAATAAGTCAATCAGAGAAAGACAATTATCATACAGTTTCACTCATATGTGGAATATAAGAAACAGCACAGAGGATCATAGGGGAAGGGAGGGAAAACTGAATGGGAAGTCATCAAAGAGGGAGTAAAACCATGAGAGAGTAGACTTAACTATAAAAAACAAACTGAGATTTGCTGGAGGGGATGTGGGAAGGGGTATGGGCTAATTGGGAGATAAGCATTAAGGAGGGCATGTCAAGTGACAACCACAGGGTGTCATACACAACTGATGAATTAGAGAACACTACATCTAAAACTAATGATGTACTATATGTTGGCTAACTGAATTTAAATTAAACAAGAGAATATCTTTAAGGTAATAATAGAATGACCATTTTCATTAAATTGGACAATTATAGAGCAGGCAAGACTCTACATTATTTCAGAATGAAGAAACTGAGGTCAAGGGAAAAAATCAAATGATTGTTGCTGTGGTACCTGCATCTACCTATATACAAAATACCTTAAGTGGAAAGTGTTGCTCTCTCTGCAACACTGGTGCAGGGGAGGGATAACTGAACCAGCCTGTTATCTTCCGGGGGGCTGAGCGAGATGGTAAGTGTCGATGGCCCAGCCACCCCCTGAAACCGGGAAAGAAACCACAGGAGCGGGGAGTTGAGTCAGCCGTGAAGGCGCAGCAGTCTCAGCTTTATTGTATCAGAGACACAGTTATATAGAGAGGAAAGGAGGGAGTAAAAGAAGTAGCAGGGGCCAATAGGAGCTCATTAGTGGCTGTCACTAAGGCCTTAGGCAGATTTCAGGCCGGACTGCTGGGTGGGGCTAAGTTCACCAATCTGCCCTGGGGCTAAGAGCTGAGGGCGGGAAGATTCAGCTAGGTCACCTACCAGCAAGTATTCCAGAGAAGCCCAAGAGGCCACCCCAGCTGACTTCCACTAATGGCTGCAAACTAGCGGGCGCCAGGAGGTCCCAACAGAAAGAAGCAAACTGACATTTATTAGGTGACTATTTTGTAGTAGACACTGTGCTAAAGGGGTTTATATATGTGATATCATTGACTTTCCAAGAATTCTTTTTTTCCCCAAGAATTCTTATAGATATTATTCCCATTTTGCATCTGAGGAAATTGAGGTTTGTTATATGTCATAAAATTAAAAAGTGATAAGAGCCTGAATTCAAACTTTTCCCACTACAATCAATCCACTCTTAATAGTGATCTGATGAGTACTGGGTATTACACACAACTAATGAATCATTAAACACTACATAAAAAACTAATGATATACTATATGTTGGCTAATTGAATTTATTAAAAAATTTTAAAAATTTAAAATATATAACATTGTAACCCAAACACAGACACTACAAATTGAAATAACGTTGTAAAAATATTATTACTATCTCTCTTGTTCTATTCTAATTTTCCATTAAAAATGCACTAAAATTGATTTTATGATTCATAATGGGTTGCGACTTACAGTTCAAAAAACAAAGCATGTTATTTTCCATTTTCCATCACCATTCCATTAATATTTTGAGAGAATCTTTCTTTTCACTGCTAACCAACAGTCTTCTTTTCAGCTTTGCTTAGATTTCACATACCCAAATTAAAGGAGATGTTGTCTTAGCCTTTGCTTCTTTAAATTCATAATAGCTCATGCAAAACATTGTAGCATGATTCTTCCTGTGGTCTTAGGCACTTTAGATTTCCCTCCTCCTTCCCCTTCTCTCTCTTTCTCTTCCTGACCACATCCCTGTGAGGGGGCAGAGAGACCCATTAAAAATGAACCCTGTCATTTTCGGAACCAATGGGTGGTTTGTTGTTTGAGGAGACTCCAAGGCCATGTCTATAAGAGGCAAATGTAGGCAAGTTATCCACTGATTTACATTTGGCTTACAACCTTCTCTGAGTGGGTAGGTTGGGTAGTGGTAGAGGTGGAGTTGGGCTATCTATCATTTACTCTGGCAGTACTCCATAGGACAGGGTGTGCTTGGGTGGCCTGACATTACTAACTCACTTTCTGGTGGATGCCATGATGTACTGATGGGGTAATCTATGTCAACCATTCACAACTCTTCCTTGGGTAAGAACTTTCAATCTGAAATATGAAATTTCTTGTTCCACCATGGGATAACTTTTAGAGTCCAGAAACACTATCAGTCTGTCAATGGTTATGTTAGATTTTGATAATTGCTGACATTTGTTTAGCCTTCTCACACACATTCTCAGAGCAGCCTTGTGATGAGATTGTTATCACAACATTTTATATTAGCAAAAAGGTTTACAGATGGCTTTTGTTCAGTAGACACTTAGAAGGGCAAGGGAGGGTTGAATTAGAAAATGTGCTGAGAGGAGCGCCTGGGTGGCTCAGTTGGTTGAGCGACTGCCTTCGGCTCAGGTCATGATCCTGGAGACCCAGGATCGAGTCCCACATCAGGCTCCCTGCTCGGCGGGAAGCCTGCTTCTCCTTCTCTCACTCCCCCTGCTTGTGTTCCTTCTCTGGCTGTGTTTCTCTCATTCAAATAAATACAATCTTTAAAAAAAAAAAAAGAAAATGTGATGAGAAAGGAAGCGGTAGAGATGAAGTTTACACACACATATATGCATGCATTCATTAAGACATCAAAAATAAATGTTTGAGGGGCTTTGGTGTCCAAGTTAAATCTGTCTTGCTTTATTCTTTTTCAGGCCTTGATTGCCTGAGCTCTGTTATCATCTGTTTCAGCCAACATTATAATAGTTTAAATCCTAGAATTTTCTGTCTTTGGCTTCCCTCATTTAGACAAGATTGAAATTGGCTCTTAGATCTGAGCTTATTTTGTAATCACAGGCAGATTAAGCTTTCAAGTGGAAGAGATTTCAGTTCTTTTGTTTGGCGGTGGTTCTCAAATACTGGTGCACACAGGAATAATCTAAGAAGCAACTTAAAATGCAGATTCCTGAACTTCATAAGACAGATTCTGATTTAAGAGTTCAGAAGTAGTTCCCTGACATCTACATTAAAACAATTTAGATTGGGATGCTTGGGTGGCTCAGTTGGTTAAAGGTCTGCCTTTGGCTATGGTCATGATCCCAGAATCTTGCATCGGGCTCCTTGCTTAGCAGGGAGCCTGCTTTTCCCTCTGCCTGCCCTCCCCCTGCTTGTGCCCTCTCTCTCTCTTTGACAAATAAATAAAATCTTTAAAAAAACATAGATTTAACAATATGAATCAAGTTGATTCAGATTCAAGTCATCTAGGAGCCACACTATGAAAAAAATGAATTCCAGATACTTCAGAATGTACATATGAGTAATCTACTTTGTAGGTCTGCCTCCTTTTTAGCCTCATCTTTACAACAGTCATGGAGGATCTCAAATGTTTTTATTAAACACAATAACAAAAATATTTATTAATAGCAACCATAAACACACACAGCTATCTAAAAGTGTTCTCAGTCACGTAATCAACCAAGATACAGGTTTCCTGCACAAATGTGAGGACTAACATGGAGGCTGGAGAATCTGCTGCCTATGGTAGAGGCTATTAGAGCTCTCCCATAGCTGAGTGCCTCTCCACACTTCCCAGCTTCCCTTGGAATTTGGTTGGCCCTGTGTCTGGGTCCTGGCCAACAGAACATGGATAAAAGTAAAAACCACTTTTAGACCTGATCTCTAAAATACCCAGAGTAGTCTTTTATGTTTTGTCTTCTCTTCTCCATCTTCAGAAAAGTAATGCCAGGGTGAACTTGAAGCTGCAGATTGGCAGAACAAAATGTAAACAGCCTGGGTTCATGAGTCATTGCCCCTAGGAGAGCTCCCAGGCCTTCAATGAATTGTGACATGAACAAAAATAAAGCATCTATGTACCAAGCTGCTTATTTATTGGGACTTATTTATTTTGGTGGCATAGTTTATCATGTCCTAATACCACTGTGATGTTATTAACAAGTAATTAAGAGTCACGATGAAAATTCTTCCTTTATTATATCAGAACAGACTAATTTGAATTGGATTGGACCAATAACCTAGCAGAACAAAGCCTGGGCAATCTTGCCATTGACCCTTCAAACCAATATCCCACAAAGAACAGTTCCAACCAAATATTTTCTGAAACATATAAGCCATTCTTGTTTAGCAGGCAAGGAATAAATGTCTACTCATTCATCTATGGAAAGTTTCTGGCCTTCTTCCTTAAACTTTATCACAGACCAACCTTTACTCCTTCATTTATAAAGGATTATGAACTCGTCAAATGTCCAAAAAGAAATGGTGTCTATGAATTCAATGGTTCTTACATTCAACAGTTGTTATATACCCAATGGGAAAATAAAAACTAACATGGTATCTGAAGGGATGACCACTTTTCAAGTGTCTTAAGAATACGATAATTTAAGAGGCAGATAGGAGATGGTCAATGGAAGGAAAAGCTTAAATGCAGAGAAAGCAAAAGCTAAGACTGAGATTGAGATCCCTGTGCTTACTGCAAGGATAAAGGACACTGGGCCAGGGAATGCCCTGAGAAGAAAAGGGCAATGCTGGCCACCAAAGACTGAAGGGGCCGTGGTTTGGAACCCCTCCCCGAGCCTCAGGTTAGAGTTAAGGTAGAGAGGAAATCAATTGACTTTTTGATGGACATGGGAGCCCAATTTTCATTTTGCTAAGGCCTATGGAAAAACTATCTGGAGAGGAAACCCAAGGGGCAAATGACACAGAAAGACTTTGGGGCAACCTGCTGTGCAGATGCTTGAGGCAGCAGTGGATGAACACCTCCTTTACAAGCCAGTCTCAAAACCAGAAGAGACAGAAGAGGGAGGCCTTCCCTAAACCCTGTAGGTCGAGTTTCCTGAAATCTGGGCAAGGGGAAAGCCTCCTGGCCTGGCCGAGGGACGGCCTCCAGTACAGGTATAGTGAAAAGCGACTGCGTTGGCTATTCATGTCTGGCAGTACCCCCTCTCCTGGGGAGCAAAGGAAGGGATCAGAAGATATCCATTTGACTGTACCTAACCCCATACCCTGCTCTCCCTCCTGGGCCCAAGAGAACCGTGTATACCGTCCTAGATCTCAAGGGTGCATTTTTATGCATCCCTCTGGCAAGAGAGTCTCAGCCCCTCTTTTCTTTTGAGTGGTCTGACCCACAGGAGGGATTCCAGGGCCAGCTCAGCTGGACAATTGCTGCTACGGCCCTCCTGGTCAAGGACAAATGCCCGAGTAACCCCTCCTCCTCAATGAACCGGAAGTGACTTTCCTGCCCCTGGCAGTGCTACAGACAGGAGCAGCTACATAGCCAATGGGGAAAGTCCCTGCAGGCGCTGAATCTGTCTTAAAGGGAGCTCATGCGGGAGTCCGAGCTGCCCACTCTGGGACGGAGTTTAAGCCACACCGTCATCAACCTGGAGATTTAGTCTGGATGCACCACCAGGTGGGAAATCTGGAACTTTGCTGGAAGGGACCATTTACTGTCATCCTGACTGCCCCCACAGCAGCAAAAGTCCAAAGCATCAGGACCTGGATTCACGCATGCCGCATCAAAGGAACTGAGGAAGAGGATGCCCCCCAGAGATGAACGCCGCTCTGCCTTGGACCCTGCTGACCATGGACTGAAGCTAAGACTCAAAAGACGATAACTTTGTTGTTACTTTTATTGTTGCCTAATGACATGGGAGCTTGTGAGTCACCTTATATATCTGAGAGTGATCGTGAACATTTTTCCATCTGTGTGCACTGGCTCTGATTATTAACCCTCACTCCTACCCTTTCCTGGGTAATTGAAATCGGTCATGGTAAATTTTGTTCATAGATTTGGAAAAAAAAAAAAAAAAAAAAGAATACGATAATTTAACTTGTCTCATTATCTTTTCCATAAATGTTTACTACTGACTTTATTTACCAATCTTAGAAAAACTGCTTTTCTTTTTGTGCTAGATAGAACACTGTTTCCAATTGCCAACTATGACCTATTAGTGGGTTTTAAGTTAATTCTGGGAGTTGAGACCATTATAAGCAGCATTAAAAGGAAATATAAGAGATTATCAAAGTGTGTCATATATAGTAAGGGTAAATAATATATTTCACGAAAATTGATTCTGATATAAACATATATACACATACATACAGTTGATTCTTATCAAGGTAGTTATGTTATATATTGCCTTGAACACTGAACCATTGTTCCTAATGGAAATATTTTCTGTGTATTTCTGTTTAAAGACACTATTTACATTGACTCATTAATACTGAACTCATGGCCAACAACATGTGTTTTCTCCATGTTGACACATCATATCCTTCTTGAACTTTGGAACACTAGATACCATTTCAGTACTATGCTTCAGCGTGATTTTGAATAGCAAAATCATCAACAAAAAGCATAAATTACAGAAGTGTGGCACTAAATAGACCATCAAAAGACATTTATTTCCAGTATGGCAGCTGAAGCAAGAAGACTAAGTATTACTTTGTTTGGCCTCAGGAAGCTGAGGTTGCAGGTAAGACAACGCAGATATTTTGCTGCTCCATGCATGCTCGTGTTCTCAACTGACCACAGAATAATTGTAATATTGATTTGAGGGTTACAGATAAACATTCGTGAGTTGGTGAATTACCAAATATGGAATCTTTCAATAATCAGGATTTCTATCAAAGCTCTCAATATATTGAGGTTTTGGGGCACCTGGGTGGCTCAGTGGGTTAAAGCCTCTACCTTTGGCTCAGTTCATGATCTCAGGGTCCTGGGATCAAGGCCTGCATCAGGCTCTCTGCTCAGTGGGGAGCCTGCTTCCTCCTTTCTCTCTGCCTACTTGTGATCTCTCTGTCAAATAAATAAATAAATAAAATCTTAAAAAAAAAGATATTGAGTCTTTCACACAAGGGAAACCATCAACAAAACAAAAAGGCAGCCTCTGAATAGGAGAAGATATTTGCAAATGATATTTTGGGTAAGAGGCTAATATGCAAAACACATAAAGAACTTACATACTTAATACCAAAAAACCTAAACAATTAAAATTTTTTTTAAACTTTTGATTAAAAAATGAGAAGAGCACCTGAATAGACACCTCTCCAAGAAGACATCCTAATGGTCAACAGACAAATTAAAAGATGCTCAACATCACTAATCATCAGGGAAATGCAAATCCAAATCATAGTGAGATATTACCACACACTGTCAGAATGGCTAGTATCAAGAAGTCAAGAAATAACAAGTGTTGGCAAGAGGTAGAGAAAAGGAACCCTTGGATAAATTGATGCAACCACTGTGGAAAACAGTACAGAGTTTCCTCAGAAAATTACAAACAGCATTACCATATGATCTAGTCATTCCACTACTGGGTATTTTTAAAATTTTTTAATGATGATTTTATTTTATTTTTTCAGTGTTCCAAGATTTATTGTTTATGCACCACACCCGGTACTCCATGCAGTATGGGCCCTCCATGCAATATGGACCCACTACCAGGCTCACCCAACTCCTAACCCCCTTCCCTCCCAAAACCTTTAGTTTGTTTCTCAGAGTCCAAAGTCTCTCTTGCTTCGTCTCCCTCTCTGATTTACCCCAGTTCACATTTTCTTTCCTTCGCCTAATGTCCTCCATGTTACTCCTTATGCTCCACAAGTAAGTGAAACCATATGATACTTGACTTTCTCGCTTGGCTTATTTCACTCAGCATAATCTCCTCCAATCCCATCCCCGTTACTACAAGAGTTGGGTAATCATCCTTTCTGATGGAGGTGTAATATTCCATTGTATATATGTGCCATATCTTCTTTATCCATTATTCTGTTGAAAGGCATCTTGGCTCTTTCCACAGTTTGGTGACTGTGGCCATTGCTGCTGTGAACATTAGGGTACATATGGCCCTTCTTTTCACTACCTCTGTATCTTTGGGGTAAATACCCTGTAGTGCAATTGCAGGGTCATAGGATAGCTCTATTTTCAGTTTTTTAAGGAATCTCCACACTGTTTTCCAAAGTGGCTGCACCAGCTTTCATTCCCACCAACAGTGTAAGAGGGAAATGGGAAGTAGGGTAATTCAGAGAGAGAAATGAAACATGAGAGCCTTTGGACTCAGAAAGAAACTGAGGGTCTTGGAGGGAAGGGAGTGGGGGGATAGGAGAGTCTGGTGGTGGGTACTGAGGGCATTTTTGCTTGGGGTATGGGGCATAAACAATGAATCTTGGAACACTGAAAAAATAAAATAAAATTTAAAAAAATGGGCAGAAGACATCAACAGACATTTCTCCATAGAAGACATATAAATGGCTAACAGACACATGAGAAAATGTTCATCATTAGCTTTCAGGGAAATTCAAATCAAAACTACATTGAGATACCACCTTACACCAGTTAGAACGGCCAAAATTAACAAGACAGGAAACAACAAGTGTTGGAGAGGCTGTAGAGAAAGGGGAACCCTCTTACACTATTGAGTATTTACCTATGGAAAATGAAAACCATGATAGACTGTGGACTCTGAGAAACAAACTGAGGGTTTCAGAGGGGGAGGGGTGTGGGGGGATGGGTCAGTCTTGTAGTGGGTATTGAGGGCATGTATTGCATGGAGCACTGGGTACTGTACATAAACAATGAATCCTGGAAAACTACATCAAAAACTAGTGATGGGTTTTATGGAGACTAACATAACACAATAAAAATGTTAAAAACATGAAAACAGTAATTCAAAAAGATATATGTACCCCTATGTTTATTGCTGCATTATTTATAATAGTCAAGATGTGGAAGCAACCTGAGTGTCCATCCATAGGTAAATGGATAAGGAAGATGCCTGTCTGTCTATACATACATACAATGGAACATTTTAGTCATAAACGAAGAATGAAATCTGGCCATCTGTGACAACATGGATGGACCTAGAGGGTACAGTGCTAAGTAAATCAAATCAGAGAAGGACAAATAGCATATGATTTTACTTAAACATGGAATCTAAAAAAAACAAACAGACTCTTAAATAAAGAGAACAAATTGGGTGGTGCCAGAGGGCAGATGGGTAGGGGGATGGGCAAAATAGATTAATGGGGATTTAGAGGTACAAACTTTCAGTTATAAATAAGTCATGAAGATGAAAAGTATAGCATGCAGTATAATCAATAATACCATAGGGTAATTCTATTTTTAACTTTCCGAGGAGCTTCCATACTGTTTTCCAGAGAGGCTACACAAGTTTGCATTCCCACCAACAGAGGGAGGGTTCCCCTTTCTCCACAGCCTTACCAGCACCTATTTGTTTCTTGTGTTGTTGATTTTAGTCATTCTGACAGGTGTGAGGTGACATCTCATTGTAGTTTTGATTTGCATTTCCCTGATGATCACTGATGCTGAGTATCTTTTCATGTATCTGTTGGCCATCTATGTGTCTTCTTCAGAAAAATGTCTACTCATGTCTTCTGCCCAATTTAACTGGATTAGTACTTTTTAGGATGTTGAGTTTTATGTTCTTTATATATTTGAATACTAACACTTCACCAAATATGTCAATTTGCAAATATCTTCTCCTATTCTGTAGGTTGTCTTTTAGTTTTGTTGATTGTTTCCTTTGCTGTGCAGAAGCTTTTTATCTTTTTTTTTTAAAGATTTTATTTATTTGACAGAGAGAAACACAGCCAGAGAGGGAACACAAGCAGGGGGAGTGAGAGAGGGAGAAGCAGGCTTCCCACCGAGCAGGGAGCCTGAAGTGGGACTCGATCCCGGGTCTCCAGGATCATGACCTTAGCCGAAGGCAGTCACTTAACCAACTGAGCCACCCAGGTGCCCAGAAGCTTTTTATCTTGATGAAGTCCCAATAGTTTATTTTTGCATTTGTTTCCCTTGCTTCAGGAGACATACCTAGAAAGAAGTTGTTTTGGCTGATGTCAAGAGGTTACTACTTGTGCTTTCTTCTGGGGTTGGCTTCAGGTCTCACATTTAGATCTTTAATCCATTTTGGATTTATTTTTGTATATGGTATAAGAAAGTGGTCCCGTTTCATTTTTCTGCATGTTGCTGTCCAGTTTTCCAAGCACAATTTGTTGAAGAGACTATCTTTTTCCCACTGGATAGGCTTTCTTGTTTTGTCAAAGATTAATTGATCACTACTAGGTATTTACCCAAAGGATACAGAAATACTAATTCAAAGGGATACATGCATCCTGATGTTTATAGCAGCATTATCTACAATAGCCAAATTATGAAAATAACCCAGGTATCTACAGACTGATGCACAGATAAAGAAGATATGGTACAAGGTGCCTGGGTGGTTCAGTTGTTAAGTGTCTTCCTTTGGCTCAGGTCATGATCCTGGAGTCCCGGGACTGAGCCCCACATTGGGTTCCCTGCTCCGTGGGAAGCCTGCTTCTCTCTCTCTCTTCCTCCCCCTACTTGTGTTCCCTCTCTAGCTGTGTTTCTCTCTGTCAAATAAATAAATAAATTAATTAAAAAGAAAAGAAGATATGGTGTACACACACACACACACAGGAATATTATTCAGCCATCAAAAAGAATGAAATCTTGCCATTTGCAACAACATGGATGGAGCTACAGAGCATTATGCTAAGTAAAGTAAATGTCAGAGAAAGACAAATACCATGGAATTGCATTCATATGTGGAATTTAAGAAACAAAACAAAGGAGCAAAGAGAAAAAAAGGAAAAAGAGAGCGGCAAACCAAAAAACAAACAGGTTACTAGAGGGGAGGTAGTTAGGGAAATGGGTCAAATAGGTGATGGGGATTAAGCACCAAGTGTTGTATGGAAGTGTTAAATCACTATATTGCACACCTGAGACTAATATTACCCTGCATGTTAACTAACTGGAATTTAAATAAAAACTTCTAAAAAATAAAATGAAAACACTTATGCCTTAAAAAAATAATATCATAATAATGTTGTATGGTGACAAATGGTGACTACAGTTATTGTGATGAGCACTGAATAATGTATAAAACTGTTGAATCATTATATCATGCCCCTGAAACCAGTATGACATTGTATGTCAATTATATTTCAATAAAAAAGTTGTAGGATACTGAAAGATGGCTTTAATTAAAAGGACAATTTATGAACATATTTTTATTAATGAATTTATTTCATAAATTTTATATATAAATATGTTAATAAAATAAAAATACTATAGGTAAGACATGCAAAGTCTGTAATATAATAGGTAATTGGCAGAAAACCACTGATGGTTTGAAAAATGGAGTCTCTTTAAGAGAAAATTACCTGTGTCCTTCATGGAGCCATAGCTCAACGCTTTTCTCTACAAATTTGCTGATATATGAATGGTGGCCAAAGGTGGTACAACCAATATTAGAAGAGCTCTAGTACACCCTGTAGTAGCTGTACAGTTTCAGAGAAGTTCAGCTGTGGCAGCTTTATCTAAATAATTCTACAGCATAGTCCTACTTTGTTTTTCTCCTCTAAACTGGTCTGGGAGGTAGAAGGATATAAGATTGGGGATAACCTGCAACCTAGTATGGCTTATGAATGCTTGTGCCAGAGTGTGAAACACTGATTCTCTTCAGATTTCTGATTGTCTTTCTTGCAAAGAAAAAAAAAATCACAAAATGACCACCTAGAGAGCAGCCTTATATCTGCTTATAGAATCCAATCCAGACTTAGCAAATGAAAATATAGAATGTCTAGGTAAATTTGAGTGATTTCTAATTACCTATGCTAATGTACATTGAGAGAAAAGAAAAATGTTGCACAGGACATACTTGTACTACCATATTTGTTGTTTATCTGAAATAATTATAAAATATCTAAATTACATCTCTAATTTTATTTCCCTCATGATTTGGCTCTCTTTAGCAGTTATCTGTCTTGCAGAATTTACTTATAAATTTTTTCATTATAGACTATGTTTAATTTACATTGTGACATAGCTTCCACGCAATGTGGTCTGTAGAAAATTCTTTTCTTTCCTTTTTTGTCCACTGAACATTCATTAATGGAAAAAAAAACACTTAATATTGGTATTATGAACTGGTATTTACTGACATAAACCAGTTTTTAAATTTTTTATTGAAGCAAATAATACCATCTTCCACTATATAACTTAGTTTTCCAGTCTTCAGGATTATATTCTGTCTCTTGATCATTGACTTTTAAAAATGTCCACTGACGAAAGTACTGCTGTCAGTGTTTGTTCCTTTCTTCAACATTGCACATGATGATTCCACTTGCTCCCATGTCAGAAGAGTATTTAGAAACATCCATGTAAAAGAATCAAATCCTTCAAAGGATTAAATCATATAACAAATATTAATGACAAGTGCCATAGTAATAATCCACTTCAGGTCAGAACTTCTTTTCTACTTCAAAAGTAATATCCCTCTTAAGAACAGTCTTGACACTTAAAAGGATGAATTTTTATGTGATTCTTTAACACATTCCAAAATTTTCTTTGAGGGTTGGGAGACTTCACTAACACCGTTTTCTCTTCTATCTGCATAATCCCATTACTAAAGAGATACTGAAAAGTACAATCAAGAAGTAAGTAGGCTATCAGGGAAATTCAAATCAAAACCACACTGAGAAACCACCTTACACCAGTCAGAATGGCCAAAATTAACAAGTCAGGAAACAACAAGTGTTGGAGAGGCTGCAGAGAAAGGGGAACCCTCTTACACTGTTGGTAGGACTGCAAGTAGGTGCAGTCGCTTTGGAAAACAGTGTGGAGATTCCTTAAAAATTAAATTTAAGATAGAGCTACCTTATGACCCTGCAATTGCACTACTGGGCATTTACCCCAAAGATACAGATGTAGTGAAAGGAAGGGCCATCTGTACCCCAGTGTTCATGGGAGCAATGGCCACAATCGCCAAACTGTGGAAAGAGCCAAGGTGCCCATCAACAGATGAATGGATAAAGAAGATGTGGTACATATATACAGTGGAATACTATGCCTCCATCAGAAAGGATGAATATCCAACTTTTGTAGCAACATGGACTGGACTGGAAGAGATTATGCTGAGTGAAATAAGCCAAGTAGAGAAAGTCAAGTATC
>PITA01021108.1:0-25269 GCA_004023965.1 Spilogale gracilis | reverse complement strand
AATAATAATAAGAAGGCTGGAGGAAACCGTAGGGGGGGATGGATAGGTTTATGGCGTGGATGGTGGTGGTAGTTTCTCGGGTGGATACTTCTCTCCAAACCCATCAAGCTGTACATATGGATGTCAATCCTCACTTGTGCATGTCAATCATAACTCAAAGCGTTTTCTTTAAAAAGGAAGGGGAATGGAGAAAAGGGAAGGGAAGAAAGGAAGGAAAAAGAAAGAAAAGAAAGAACGAGCACAGTTTAAAAAAAAGAGACAGCTGCAATAGACCTAGGACATGCTCCCCATCTCCCTGACCCTTGCTTTTGGAACTCCAACACTGAATGCTTCTGTCCCTCTGCCCATCCTGGTTCTGTCTCCTGGAACAAAGGGAACAGAGCAGGGTGGGATGCAGCACCTGGCCAGGGGAGCAGGGTGGGGCATAGTCGCTGGGAGTCCTGACGTCAACCACATTCACCCGCAGCTCCCCATCACTTGCCTGGGCTTAGACTTCCTGTCCCACTGTTTTGTCAGTGGTGGAACTGTATCTGATAAACAGTTCCTGCCCTTGGGACCCCGCCCTCCTCTACATCCCAATCTCTTTGTCTCGCCCGCCCAGCCGTCCCATTTCTAATCACCTAAAAGTTCCACCCAAAGGGACCCCTGGGTCCACTTTTCCTGCAGACGAAGCATCTTCTGCCCCTGCTTCACCTTGGCTCTCACCTAAAATCTAACCAATTCGAGCGTACACACTCAGATGCCTGTGGGAGACAATCAAGAATCCTGAACACTTGAGGCTACCTCATTTAAGGTGATAAGGAGAGGTAGGACCCTAGCAGAGCAGAAGGGAGCATGGCTGCACCTCCCCCTCACAAACAACACACTGGTGTAGAATTTTTTACAACTCTGTGCTCCAAACAAAAAAATTATGCAGAAATTAGGCTCTGTTCTACCAGTTTTTTACTGTAACCTAACTGTTCATTACATCTGGGTTTCTTTTTAAGTAAGAAACATACCTGCATGGAGAATTCACCATTCTTTCCAGTGACCAAGCCTGGATTTGAATTACCTTATTATAAATGATCTTTTAAGATTAATAAATGCTAAAGCTTTCTTACCATAAAGCCTAGGTTATCTTGAATTGACTAATTTCAGCCTAATATTGAGAGCATTTCTAGGATTTTTTTTCCATGAAATACTCCTGGGAATAAAGCCATACCTCCAGGGGTACCCCAGAGTGTGGCCACCGTGTAAAATTTCTCTGATGTCTCATGGGCTTCATCTAAAATATATATATATTCATCTAAAATATATATATCTAAAAAATATATATATTATATATATATATAAAGTCTTCTTTGTGAATTTTGTATTTTACACTGTATGTATTTATTAATTGGAAAGTAACTTTTAATTACTTATCACACACCCACCTCTTCACTACAAATCTTTGAGTGGAAAGAACACCGCAGGATGCTGTAGACTTCCCTCCCACCGTACTCCAGGTGGGACCTGGGTTTCCTTCCCTCTGGGGCATAAACAGTAAGACTGGCTGGTGACCCGATGCTGCTATTTTATGGGGGAAGTAGGTTTGTTCGTGAAATCAAAGGTTTGGAAGCCACTGTCTGGTAACAGTTCTTCTGCCTTTTCCCTGTGTCCAAACTCTCCAATGTTCCCAGAGTCTTATCAAAATAACCATCAAGCAAAGCACCCCAACCTCTTCAAAGCCAGACTCAGGCCTGAGTTAAGCAGATTCTCACATTACCTTCACGTGGAGGCCCAGAAATCCTGGGAGTTGGCCACGGGACCCCAGTCCTAACCCCCAGGGCCTGGATACCCCTGGCAGAGAGCCTGACCAGAGCCAGAAAAATGAAAACCCAGGAGGAACCAGACATCATGCTCTTGAAACTCAGGTGCAAGATAAGCTTTTGTATATTCAATCCTCTCTTCCCATTGATAGCACAGTTCCTTCTCTTCTTTCATGGATGCTTTTAAAATAGACAGTGCAGGTGATACATAAACTTTAAGTTTCTCTGACCTCTACCTGGTGGCCTCTGATTTGAAATACTCAAGGGGATACAAAGCGCTGTTCACAATGTGAAGTGAAAAATGGTCTCATATGGTGAAAGACTGCCCCTTGATTCATGGGTTTTGTAAGTCTAGATTTTGATTTTTTTTTAGCAGCTATTAAAAAATGGGGTCACCTTTACTTAGATTCTGGAAACTAAGAACCATGCATATACTGAAGATCACAACTCATCTGTTCTCACCTCCTTTTGAATTCTTCTTGCAATAAACAAGCTTCTAATTTCAGTGAGAAAGAAACCAATGAAACAAACCAGGGGCAAGTTGAGTCACCCCTCCTGGGAATCTTGAGTTAGCACTGGGGGGTCGCGGCAGACATCCTAGCAAAGGAGCTGCTCAGCTACAAGGGTTGATCTTTGAAAGACCTTTTCCCCACCCACAACCACTCCCAATGTTGATGGGACCACCCCACCTCAGGTGCCAATTACAACAGAGAGGTCACTGCACACTTAAGAAAACAAAGAGAAACCATGAGACTCTTAATCTGAGGAAACAGACTGAGGGCTGCTTGAGGGGGGAAGGGATGGGGTGGCTGGGTGATGGACACTGGGGAGGGTACGTGCTATGGTGAGTGCTGTGAACCGTGTAAGACCGATGATTCACAGACCTGTACCCCTGAAACAAATTAATACATTATATGTTAAAAAAAATAATAATAAAAGAAAGAAAGAAAAGGAAAGGAAGGAGGAATAAAAAACAAAGCAGATTCGAATAAACATCCTTCCTTTCCCAGCAGGAATGCTCTTTTCGACTCTGCTAGTAGAATCCAGGTAAGCCCACTTCTGAAACCATTTAAAAGGCAAAAAGCCAAACTCACACAAAATGTCAGAAGGGGGAACAGTAGAAGATACAGGTGGCCTAAGTTCCTTTACCAAGAGGCTTGTATCTTAGCCTTGGGAGGCAAATGCAGATTTTATAATAGAACACCCTTTGTTCATTTCACGGTGGGGAGAAAGGTCCCTAGTGTTAGGAACTACTGCTCATTGTAGAGCATTCAAAAATGAAGGAAAAGTGTGTGTCTGAAATGAAAATGGTATAAATAGGAGCTCAACTACTAAATGCGTAACTGAAGGCAGTGTTTCCGGGGCATAGCTATTTTGCGCCAAAACAGACCCACTACAAGCACACGCATATCGCTGCCCAAGGCCCAGACAGATGCAACAGCCCGGGGTGGCCAGAAGAGCCTGGCCCACTCAGCATAAGGACACAACAGCATAAGGGCAGCACACTCCAAAGGGCTTGACTGAAGATTTTTAGGAAAGCACTGTGCAAACTGGCCCAGAATTCAAGAAGCCAGTAAAGACTGGTGGGAAGTGGGAAGCTACTATTATCCCTAGGTCTGAGGAGCAAGGGGAAGGAACTACGCACGCTGCGGGCCTGGCAAGAGCCAGACGTGTGGAAAGGGGCTCCCCCAGCGGGACTGTGCCTTAAAGGAGCACATGTGCAGGTGAAGATCACCACCTCTTCCCTCTTGACTCCTGGATGGCAGGTCATGCCTCCTACCGACCAAACCCAAACGGAAAGCTGAGAATAAGGGGGCCCAGGAACTGCAATCCAGGGAGATTGAGGATGAAGGCCATAGAGAATGAAGTTGGGGCCAATGGGGCAAAACTAGCAAAGAGCCCTTGGCTAACGGTCAAAATACCTGGTCTCAGCTGTGCCACACTACTGGCTTTGAAACTGTGGGCAAAGCTCAACATATTTAGACTTCTCTCAGGCTGCCTCCCCTGGGCTTTTTATAGGACTGAGCAGATGGGTCTCTGTGGTCTCTTTCAGTTTCTACATCCTGCAACCCTAATCCTGGAGTTCCACAGATCCAGAAGCTACGTGGAACCAGTGGAAAGTGCATGGCTACTGTGGCTATCACAAGGCTTTAACTCAGAACCCTTCAACCTGGGAAACAGCCTGTTTCCTAACCCCCAAATCCAGACAAAGACCCAATTCTTGGAAACAGAAATCTGGGCCCGAGGAATTTTCACCTCTTGACTCTCAGCTTTATCACCAGGACTAATCTTACATCTTGATTGGTTTCCCCTTCAATTACTGAAGAGTTCAGAGTTTCACATAACTGACTCACTCTTTTTGAGAACAGCAAACCTGGGCGATAGGAGATGAAGCATCCTGGGCCCAAGAGCCTCTGAGGCTATGCGTACAGGAGAGAAGGCTCAGATTTTCACAATGGGAAGAACACACTGGAAGTCCAGTCCTCATCACTGTAGACCAGCCTCTCCTACTTCGAAGGTCCCACTCTTGCATCTTTTCTGTCTTGGGCTGGCATCTGCCCCCTTGCTGGCCTAGGAGGTAGAGGAGCCTATGGGTCAGAAGGTTCCTGCTGTGTGCCCTCCAATGAGTGGTCTTATCCACCTTCTCTTGTCTCATTAGCTATTCCTGGCCATTTCGGTTCTGTAGCTTGACAAATCTGTCTCAGTTTGGAAAACGTTACTAACAAATATTAGAATACTATTTTTTTTTAAACCTTAAGCAAATAGAGATCTTGGAGAAATTCCTTTCTCCTACAAGAAAATACAGGAATGAACGATCAAAGCAGCAGCAAGTTGATGGAAATTTCACAGAGAACTGACTTGCCTTACATTCCCACAGTAGGAGCTGATGCTGCCCCTCATCTGAGTTCTAGGGTGCTGATGATATCCTCATATAAAAAGCCCAGGGGAGGAAGCCTGAGAGAAAATGTCATTTTAAAGCCAAGTGTACTAGGAAGTTAAAGGAAGGAAATCCTGTTAACCTTCAACAGAGGACCGTGGGTTGGGGCACACTGTAGCACACAGCTAAGTACAACTCAGGGTAGATAAAATTAAATTTATGCCTGGTGTAATAAACGCTCTGATTTTGCTTTAGGAGTTTTTGCTCTTGAGTTATTATTGTCATTATTTTACTTAATAATTATGGCTTAGCATGCTAATAAATTTTATTTAGTCAATAACATTGCAGGCTAAGTAGTTACCTGGGAACCCTACATCATGCACCTAGTAGGTCCTAAAATTAACTGCAAGGTCTCTGTTACAGAACTTTGGAAGCTATGATAGTGCCTTGCTCTTTCTTCACCTCTCACACTCCCCTAATCCTGTCTACTAGCATTCCACACCACCTAGCTCTGGCCCATTCCCAGATGAACTTATCATGTGTTTTCCTGGACAGCTGTCCACATGCATTGACCTTCATCCTCAATCTGTCTTTTTTAATACAATTCTAGGATTCCTGGGGGTCTTTGTGTTTTCTTGTTTGTTTTTGTCACTGGCACAAATTTTCTGGTAAATAGACTACTTTCTCCTTGGGGATTAAGAGGCACTCAGGCAAACTGGACTAAGTACACCTCTTAGCCAGCACTGCATTCCAGCCCTTAGCATGGTCATATGGCCCACAGAAGATGCCTAAAGATCATTAAAGCAGAGCTGGGTTTTTAGGTAAACTGAGCCTTGTTGATCCCTTTGGGAAACACAAAGTTGAATGCAAAGTAAAGGTCTCTGAGGGAGAGACAGCTCAAGTTCTGAGAAATGTCTTCCCACTACAAGGTGCAAAGGGACCAAAGACAATAAATGGAGCCCAGTGTTTTCAGAAAGACTGTGTGATTAGACCCATTCAGTCTTGATGGATAAGAAGACAATTTGTCACTGCCCCCCTTGGAGGGAGCTGTTCAAAGGTCGTAGGGAAAGAGCAGCTGAGTTAGTGCATTTGGGGGAGGGGCTGGAAGAGTCCCGGTGCTCAGCAAGACTGACAGCGGAGAGGCTAATTGGGAGAGACATCAAGAAGCCTCAAAAAGAGGGTGCCTGAGTGGTTCAGTCCTTAAGTGTCTGCCTTTGGCTCAGGTCATGGTCCGGGAGTCCAGGGATAGAGCCCCGCATCAGGCTCCCTGCTCAACAGGGAGCCTCCTTCTCCCTCTCTCACTCCCTCTTTTTGTGTTCCCTCTCTAGCTGTGTTTCTGTCAAATAAATGAAATCTTAAAAAGAAGAAGAAGAAGTAGAAGCCTCAAGAAGGCAGGCCAGCACCAGCTCCTGCTTTGCCCCCCATGAGGCATCTGACACCCCCATCCTTTCTATGTTCTTTCCTTGGAGCCCCAGGAACCGAATGGCTCTCTACTCCACCCAGCTCTCTTTCCTTGGCAGTAGGATTTCCTTCTGCTCTGCCACGAGAGTGGGTGATAGGAACAGAAAGGAGCACACGCTGACTCTGGAGCCACGCTGGCCACGCCCAGTCCTTCCTCTGTCACCACCTGTGTGACTGAACAAGTAACTTAACCCCTCGGTACTTCCATTTTCTTTCTTTTTTTTTTTTAAGATTTTATTTATTTGTTTCACAGAGAGAAATACAGCTAGAAAGGGAACACAAGCAGGGGGAGTGAGAGAGGGAGAAGCAGGCTTCCCGCTGAGCAGGGAGCCCGATGTGGGGCTCGATCCCGGGTCTCCGGGATTATGACCTGAGCCGAAGGCAGTTGCTTAACCAACTGAGCCACCCAGGCGCCCCTCAGTACTTCCATTTTCTTGTCTACAAAATGGAATGATGAGAATAGTGCCTACTCATAGGATCAGTCTGAAGATTTAATAAATTAATGCATGAGTGCTATAAAAGTGACCTGAAGCTCTACTAATCTGCCCAACTACAGGATTCAGGTGGAAAAAGGAAAGGAGAGGAAAAGGAAGCAGGCCAGAAACCTGTCTCCAAAACAGGCAGGACCCTGGGCTGGCCATACCAGGCACGCTAATAAAAACTACAGGATGCCCAATTAAATGTGAATTTCAGATCAGCAACAAATACGTTTGCAGTATGAGCAGGTCTCTAACATTGTATGGGACAGATTTACACTAAAAACACTTCTGTCATTTACCTGAGATTTAAATTTAACTGAGTCTCCTGTGTTTATTCTGGTAACCTCAATAGGCGTCGGGCTGTGAGAAAGATGGGGAACACTGGTCCGATAAGCTCGCCAAGTTCCTATTTCACACTTAACAATATACCGGATTCCACCACAAGGCTGAGATGCTGACGGCCAGGACCACATATCGGAGGCCTGCAGTAGTTCGTGAGGACCCTCGGAATTTGGAAGCACCTTCCAAACTCTGAAATTTCTCCTCCAATGATCTTGCTACCCAGTGACCTTATTCCGATGAGGGATTCCTCTCTTCGGAGTTTCTGGAGACTACTTCCCAATTCCTGGACACAGTTCCCTCCTCCTGTGGGAAGGGTCTCACATTGGGGGGCTGCTCACACTGGGCCCCCATGCTGGTGGGGGGACCCCCGGAGAGCATGGGCTCTGGAGTCACCAACAGCTGGGTTCAAATCCCCAGTACAACATTCACTGGCCACGTGATTCTCTGGACTCAGTTTCCTTCTGTTCTGAATTCACAGCGGCCACTTTGCCAGGTGTTCGAGGGGACTGGCGGCGATGCATACATTTGATATACATCGCCAGGCAAACGGTGGTTGATCGACTACTAGGTAAGCAAGTTGTTGTTGGCGCTATTACTAATATTACCGATTTCAGCCCAGAGAATCTTTCATTTTGAAAGTTTTATATCTTTAAAATGAATTCATCTGAACTACTTTGGCTCTGTTAGGTTTAAAATTTGTTTCCTTGAGATGCCTGGGTGATTCCAACAGTCAAACATCCACCTTCAGCTCAGGTCGTGATCCCGGGATCTTGGGATCGAGCCCCACATCGGGCTCCCTGCTCGGCGGGGAGTCTGCTTCTCCCTCTCTGTCCACCTCCTTGCGCTCTCTCTGACAAATAAACAAAATCTTTTATAAAAAATAGAATAAAATTTGTTTCCTTAAGGTGAAGAGTGCCTATTTGAATTAATACATCTCCACTAGAGTTTGCCTCTCTCTGAACAATCTCACTGATATTTGACAGAGGTGAGTCTCGTAACATCTTTAATGTAACCACACATAATTTGCTCTTAGAATTCTGGTACTCTGAAAAGCATTTCCAGGGAAAAGATGAATTAGTATCAACTGTTGGAACGGCAGAAGACAAACTTCCCACTTACAGCAGAGAAAAAGGAGGAGGAAGCCTGGTCATATACTTCTTCCAGTTTTAACTCTGCCATCAAGCATGACCCATCCAGTTCGTGGTCTACCTCCTCCTGGAAGTCCTCTCAGATTATTGCATCACTTAATACTGTTTAGCTTTCTTTCAATACATAAGCACATGGGCTGTACCACAAAATGCCTTATATATGTAGCCATTATTTTAAAGTCTTTTTATTTGAGCTATTCTGGTCTCTCCACCCACGTTACAACCTCCTGGAGAATGAATGCCACTCCAAATACCCTTCTGTAGATTCAAAAACACCTTGCACCATACTGAGCCTGATAAATACTTGCTGAGATCATGAATGAAAAATTTGCCACTTGTTTCATGTAGGGAAATGGGTCACTAACCTGTAAGTATTTTTCAATTCCATTGACTCACAGAATAATAAATATTTGATGACCGGATTTGATCTGAACTTAAATAAAATGGTTCCAGGGGAATAAACTATCAGCAAAAGGAGAAAAGTTGCTGCTGTTCCTCCACAGAGGCCTAGAACCCAGGAGAAATCAGATTCTTAGAATCATCCCTTCAGAAACAAATGTGAGCAAAGCCTATGGTCTAGTTAACCCTAAGCTAGACAGGTTCTTTATGAGTCCGAAGGAACCTCCAGAAGCTACAGATCTAATCAGAATTCGGTGGGGGGCGGGGGGGGGGGAGATTGTCATTTCCTAAACTCTACTCCCATTCCTACCCCAGACCATTTTCCAGTCTGATCTTGGCTCTGGAAAATCCAAACAGTGTTTGTTTACACATCCAACGACAACATTTCCGTCACAGACCATGATGAAATTCACCGGACGGCTTACACAGCGAAAAGAATACAGATTTGGGAAAGGTGGGGCAGCAAATCCACTCCTAGCCCGCTGATCCTCTTGTCTCGATTTCAGTTGCAAAAATCTATAGACATTGGCAAGGAATGTAGAGCCCTCTCAGGGAAGCTGGCTTACGCGCACAGCGTGGCTGCCTGGGAGCCCGGGGACGGGCAAAGACACAAGAGCATGACTGGCAGAAACAAGAGAGTGTGCAGGAGAGGGCTCCTCAGAAGGGACAGAAGGGAAGGGAAAATAGTGCTGAGACCTCCATGATCCCTCTGCATGCCGGAAACTCAATCGGCTCTCAGAGACTTGGTTGTTGTGTTTTCTATCTTGTAAAATGTACTTGAAAGAAGATTCACCCTCTATAGCAAACACTGAACATCCAGGCCTCTGAGCAAAATTATCTACAAGCGTAAAATGAACCAAACCCTAGCCGCAAAAATCCTTTAGTCGACTCTGGAGGTGGGAGACTGGCCTTTCCTTGGCTCAGGATTTCCTCCCTTCATGGCGGGGGGGGGGGGGGGGGGGCACGCACAGGTGACAGCTCAGGCCAGGAAATGCACCAGGAAAGCTCTTCACCCCTTGACTGCTCAACACCATGCTTCTCCGCTTCCCTCTTACCTCTCAAGTCGTCCCTTCTCTGTGCCCTTGGCAGACTCCCTCTTCCCCTAAATGCAAGCTCTGGCGGCTTCACGGGGCTCTGTCCTCACTCCCTCCTTCTATTTAGGAAGCAAACTCTACCTTATGACCTCACTATCGCTCCTACTCCACGACCCTTAAATCTATGCTCCTCGCTGGGTTTCTCATCTACACTCAAGTGCAGGTGCCCATGAGCACCTCCCGGGACAGGTCATCATCGCAAATGACATGCCCCAAACAGAATCCACGATCACGGTTCTCGATACTCCAACAGCCTACGTTCAGTCACCCAGACGCCAAAGCCTGAAGCCATTCATCTGTTCACTCAACCATGAATTACATGTGTGTCTCTCATTTCCTATATGTTTCGTCTCAACCATAACCAAAACTTCAACCCAAATTACTCCTAGTCAAAAAACTACCTTCCTTTCTCTCCACACGTCCCATGAGAACTGTCTTCAGATCCACTACAGTCCTAATTCACCTCCCTTCTCTGGATGTCTGAAGCATTAATTGACAATATTACCATTTGGACACTTAGTAGAACAATATCTTAGACTCTTAACTGTTCCATGCAGATACACTATGCAGCTCCAAGTCTGCTCTAAGCTCCTGGATAAGAGGAACTGTGCTTCTGATTTTTTTGTTAAGGATCTCCCTATACCGGTACATAAGTGAATAAGCAGGCCTCTACAAAATGCTTATTTCAGGGCGTGGC
Source organism: Spilogale gracilis (assembly GCA_004023965.1). NCBI lineage: Eukaryota > Metazoa > Chordata > Mammalia > Carnivora > Mephitidae > Spilogale > Spilogale gracilis. The sequence continues at coordinate 14,981 of PITA01021108.1, read as the reverse complement.
ACAAAAATAAGAGCCTGAAAAAAACTATAAGCTTAAAAATATGTAAATACTCTGGGACACGTGGATGGCTCAGTCGGTGAAGGATCTGCCTTCAGCTCAGGTCATGATCCTGAGATCAAGCCCCACATCGTGCTCCTTGCTCAGTGGGGAACCTGCTTCTCCCTCTCCCTCTGCTCCTCCCCCTGCTTGTGTTCTCCCTCTAACAAATAAATAGAACCTTCTAAGAAATAAATTTAAAACAAATAAGTAGGTACTCAATAAACACTTGGCAAACTGAATAAGAATGAACTGTGTGAAATGCTCCCAAGACATCAGAGCACCAGGCCCTAACGGGATATTTACTGGTAGGTACATTTTTGAGTCTTGATGAGCCATAAAGAACAACTCACACAGGCTTGAATCATTTGGAGTGAAAATAGAACATGGAAATACATTAGCTACGATTTCCTTCCTTCTTTGCATCACTTTTAATAACGCACCTGTTTGAACTAACCTCAGATCTGTAACCAGGTGCCTGAAGGGCAGAGGGAACGAAGGAGCCCGAAGAGTGCATCCGGAATCGTGGGCCATTAAGGAGGGACCACAGGGACAGCAGCTGAATTTGACAATGAGGAAGGAAGCTAAGGCCCAGGAAAGGGGGACTTGCTCAAGGTCACACATCCACTGGCCCACGTGAACCTAAGGGACTTTCCTCACTTCCCACCCCCCCACCCAGTCCTCATCCAATGACAACCACAGCCCAGCCCCAGCTGACCTTCCCTCAGCTTCATAAACATCTCACAGCCTTAAGAAGATGCTTTTTTATCACTTTCCATGGCAACCATAATGCCACAACACTGCGCTGACCTCCCTCCACCCTTCTGCAAGGACAGAAGAGCTGAGAGATTTCTATTTGTTTTTTTAATCTCAAATAGAAGTTAATTGTTGGGGTCAGACCCCCAAAAAAAAAAAAACCACAAGTGACCCTTCCCCCCAGCAAAACCCAATGCAGCCACGAGTGCCTGCCTGACCTCAGGCCGATTTAGTGACAGGGATATTTTTCCCTTTTCTTGGTCAGTGACCCCCAGGAAAAAGAAATCAATCAAGGGCCATAGGGATTTGGTTGTTTAGGTTTGCTTATATTTAATTTCAGAGTGAGGTAAAAAGTCTAAACTGTCTCCTTTTTTTTTAATTCCTGAAAGTTCAAAATTACTCAATATAAAAAAAGAATTTAAAAGACAGGTGGTGCACAGAAGATTTTTAGGGTGTATCTATTTTATATGACACCGTAACGACCGACAGTGTCATTAGACAGCTGCCCAAACCCAGAGGGTGCAGCACCAAGTGCGAAGCCCAAGGCCACGTGTGGACTTGGGGTGATTACGGGTCAGCGTCGGTTTGCTGAGTGTAACAGAGGTCCCACTCTGGTGCAGGTCCGCATAAGGGGGAGGCTATGCATGTGTGGGGGCAGGGCGCATGTGGGGAATCCTGCATCTTCCATGTAATTTCACAGTGAACCTGAAACCACGCTGAAAAAATCCATTTAAGGGGTGCCTGGGTGGCTTAGTCGGTTAAGCATTTGCCTACAGCTCAGGTCATGATCCCGGGGTGATGGGATCAAGCCCCACGTCAGGCTCCCTGCTCAGCGGAGAGCCTGCTTCTCTCTCTCCCACTGCCATGCTGGTCTGCCTACTCGTGCTATCTGTCCAATAAATAAAATCTTTGAAAAAAACTATTTAAAAAAATACAGATGTGGTGATGAAGAAAAGTCAGATATGAAAGGACAATAGTGAAGAAATTTAAAAAGCTGGATAAAGGGGAAGATGGAAAGTGGTATCAGGGGCAAGAAACAAGGGGCTCCTGGGTGGCTCAGTCAGTCAAGCATCCAACTCTTGACTTTGGCTCAGGTCATGATGTCAGGGTCCTGAGGTCAAGCCTGGCGTAGGGCTCCCTGCTCAACATGGAGTCTGCTTCAGATTCTCCCTCTCCCTCTGCCCCTCCCTTCTTGTGTTTGCACTCTCTCTGTCTCTCTTTTTCTCTCTAAAAAATAAAAGAAAGGCAGAATACAAAATCCAATGTTCTGGAAGGATTCTAGTCCCAGATAAAGTCATGAAGGTCGTTCATGAGGAGACAGAGACACACACACATTGAATACCAACAAATCTGACAGCCACACAGAGACATACTGTGGGAAAATCACTAGAGAGTCCTGTTTATATTTTGTTTTTTTCTTAAGATTTTATTTATTTGAGAGAGAGAGCAAGTGGGCACAGAAGCAGGGAGAGTAGCAGAAGGAGAGCGCGGGGCTCGAACGTGGGGCTGAGCGAGCGTAATGTGAAACAAAGGCCAATGCTTCACTGACTGAGCCACCCAGGCCCCCCTATATTTTGTTCTTTCCATTTCCACTGTACTTTAAGATATTTTAGCGTAGCCACATGTAGCCACTGAGCATTTGACCTGTGGCTGCTATGATTAAAAAAAGGGAATTTTTTACTTAACATAATGTCAATTAAACTTAAGTCTAAATTTAAAAATAAAAGTAATAAAAGTCATTCTCCACTAGACACAACTTTATTCAGTAGGACTACTCCTCACTTTGCTTTAAGGTCAAAGCCATTCATTCTCTGCTGATAAACCAGTTTTATTTACATGGATGTGACTATTAAAGAAAACTGATTGGGGGAGGTACTCACCTTAGTTATTAAAAAACTTCTAAGTTTTTTGGTACAACTTGGATATGTAAATCCAACATTTTTTTTTTTTAGATTTTATTTATTCATTTGACAGAGTAGGAGAGAGCACAAGCAGGGTGAGCGGCAGGCAGAAGAAGGAAAAGCAGGCTCCCTGCAGAGCAGAGAGCCAATGCAGAACTCCACCCCAGGCCCATGAGATCATGACCTGAGCCAAAGGCAGACATTTAACTGACTGAGCTACCCAGGCACCCGTGTAAATCTGAACATTTTCTGCTGTAAATTTTATGAACTCTAGATATAGATCAAGTATTTCTGATGAAAATTTAGCACCCAAATATAGATGTTCTAAGTACCAAATACCCACCAGATTTTGACGACTTATAACACTCACTAATAATTTTTTATATTGATTAGCTATTGAAATAGGAATATTTTGGATATCCAGGGTTAAATAATATCCATTATTAAATTTAATATGGGAAGCAGCTTCACCATGTGACTCCAAATCTTGCTGGAGCTTGATAATTGAGAAGCCAAATAAATTCTAAATAAACTGCCATGCTGATTCCTGGGATGAGGTGAGCCAGGGGAGGCAGGAAACCTCTTTGGATCAAAAAAGGGATGTGACCCCAAGTGACAATGTTCCAAATGCACAGAGGGTACTTCTGCTGGGCTTCCAACAGAAAGCTTAAGTGCAGCTCACCAGCACCACCTTTCCATAAGATAACAAATCACCGAGAGGAGGAGAAGAAAAGGGAAGACAAACTCCGGGCAGTAGAAGGTAAGAAGAGAGTTTGCTTTCTGCAGATGACAGCAAAATGGTTCACAAGGCAGTGCACTTGAAACTGGAAAATCCATCCCAGTGTGTGAAAAGGCAGAAAAACACAGATCTGGCTCACAAAGGATCATATTCTCTTTGAGGTGAAAATGCAATACAACTGATTAAAAAGTTTTGCCCAGGGCGCCTGGGTGGCTCGGTTGGTTAAGCGTCTGCCTTCAGCTCAGGTCATGTCAAGGTCCTGGGGTTGAGCCCCACGTCAGGCTCCCTACTCAGCAGACAGTCTGCTTCTCCCTCTCCTTCTGTCCCTCCCCCATGCTTGTGTACTCTCGCAAATAAAATCTTAAAAAATAAATAAAAATAAAGTTTTGTCCAAAAACATTCTTAAGTAAAATTTGCAGTCACAGTAATCCTGTCCTCATTTACAACAGAGAAAATCATGGACTTTTCACTTTTGAGGCCAATATCCCAGTGTCTTGGGACTTCAAGGCATTCATGCTAATATTAAGTTCAGATTGTTGTCCTTGTTTTCTAGTTAATTATAAACTACGCCCCTCTTGAAACTTGCCTCAAAGTCTATGTGACGGACTGTATCGATTTAGAAACTGTATAAGTAAACACTACAGCAGAAGCTTAGAAGCTTCTAGAGGGAAGGTGCTGGTCATGAATAAGCTGCCCTAGTACTACACACACACACACACACACACACACACACAGACCCGCCCCTGTGAGGGAATTTATAGCAGAAGCTACATTCTGGAGCTGTCCAATGCAGACAGAAGCCACTAGCTACGTGCCCTACTGAGCATAGGAAATCTGGCTGGTCCAAATGCAGACTAGAAAACTTACACTGGATTTCAGAGACCTAATACCAAAAAATTAAAAATCTTACTAAAAAGTCTTTTTTAATACTGAGTATAACTGAGGTAAAATTTTGACTCTATTAGGTTAAAGAAACTCTATCATCAAGGTGAATTTCATCTGGTTCTTTGGAGAAAAAAAAATTACCTCTGCAGCCGATATTTGCGGCTCACATTCGAGTTCTGCTGAGACAGTGCTGTCCTCAAGTGATGAGCTTTAGCTCCCTAAAAGCAAGAGGGAAACAGCCCACATTTACTCCTACAAGTGAGGAGATCAGTGACGTTCTGCAACAAGGCTCTCAAGTCCTGTGTATAAGCCTCCCTGAATTCTAGGCTCCCCCTAATGCGGAGTCCAGAACCACCGAGAAAGCTATTCTGTTGAGGGAAATTGCCACAAATGCACGCCGAGCAGCGAACAGTTTTCAGGATGGAGGGATTCAGAGACTCTTGTTGTCCCTGGTAGTGGAGTTATGGGATATCAGCAAGGACCCCCTTCAGCAGTGAGGAGCCCATTCACCTCGCTGCCCTGGTGTTGCCCGCTGAGGCTCTCCTGAGGAACTGCCCTGGGCCAAGGGAGTCGACTCACCCAAGGCAGACCCTTTCCAAGCAGTCCCCTGTACCCAGTGACTGGTCAATGTGGAGATACAAAGGCCTGGACCCTTGTCGCAATTTGGCGCATTCTGAAGGGCTACCCTAGACCCATACCTCCCCATGCCAGTGGCAAAGGCCTCTGCTACAACCCCATTACCATCCAGCTGTTTTCTGTTGCCCAACCCTGTTTCCCCCAAAATTCCCTACATGCAAAGCTCAGTCCCAAAGTCTGCATAACAGACTGAATGTTTGGGTTCCCCCAAAACTTCCTATGTTGAAACCCTAATCCCCGGTATGATGGTATTTGAAACCCCCAGGATACCTCCCAGATGCGAAGAAAACATTACAGAAAAAGTGCACTGCGTGCACACACCTGTGCACACACACATGCACCGTCTAGGGATGAAGTCAGGCTATTTGGGTCAGCCACGCACAAAAAAGCCGAGCTGCTCCCTGCTCCCGCCGGCTGAGTCAGGCTGATGACCATCAAACCCCCATCGGGTCGGCTCTATCGGGCACAGAAAGGAACTCCTGACCCCCAAGCGCTAACAGACACCAGCGTGAATGGTCACCACGCCTGGTTAGAGCCCTTGGCTAGTAAGTCCAGGGGTACAAGCTTCAGCTCTCTCGAAGGGGCCGACTAATTTCCTGGTGCGCCTTGCCCACAAACTGCCCCCTTCACCACACAGACTCCAGGTGCCTCCAGGCGGCTGTGGGGAGACACAGGCCTCCGCGGGCACAGACAGGGACCAGGTCACACTGCTCACGTGACCTTGTCCGGGCAGGGGCTGCCCAGCCACTGTGTCTGCCACCTGCGTGGCTTCACATGCTGCCTCCATCATGAGGAAGAGGGATTTTTCCTCCCAGACCTGGCTCCTCTGGATTCCTGGTCTCTGCCTGTTTTCTCTTCCTCTGAAGCAGGACCTCCCTCCCTGGCCCCCTGCGGCCCAAAGCTGGAATTAAGCAGCACAGGTATATTGTCTGCACTCACGGGCATGCTCTTCCCTCACGGGCATGCTCTCCCCGTTCTCTCCCACCCTCCCCCTTGTCTGCTCTCCTCCACCTCCTGGCTCTAACTTCTCAAACTCGGGAGGGGTTTAGTCAGAGATGCTGGGAACCTTTCTACTCCCTCTCCCCCTCAGTATGAACTCTTCCTGAGATCCGCGCTTGTCGCTCCTGTCCCTCCTGGGGGCCTCTGGATGGGAATATTTGCTTGGCTTGTGTCCCAGAGAACGCGGGAAGCTGAAATCAGAGAGCCTTGCTGTAGCTCTAATTGGTGTCTCTTGCACTCATCCAGTCCAACTCCTGCCGGAGACTGACCAGAGAGAGAAGTCCCTCCTGCGCTCTTCTGTTTGCTCCTGTTAGGAAAATCAAACAGCAGGCCAGCTGGGGGGACATGACACACCTAAGAGGACCTGGGAGGCTGAGCCGGAGCCAAGCCAGGCCTGAAGCCAGCAGAAAAGCAATGTGTGCCTGGGGGAGAATCTAAGATCCCAAAGGCAAGGAGCACACCCGTCTTATTCATGACTGTGTCTCGGAAGGTATCTGGCAATTTCTTCGGACTCAGTGAAGGAGGGAGCAGGAGGGCCTTTCCCACCAGGGGCCCCTGGGTAGTGTGGTGACCAAAACACAATCTTAACTTGGCATCATCCTCAGAGACATTCTGGGTTTTGTTTTGGTAACCAATCCACCTTTTTTTTTTTTTTTAATCCTTGGCTAGTGTGTCCGCATCAGCATACTTTGAGTACTAATCCTCAAGATCCTTAACTTTTTCCAGCCCTCATTACTAAAATGAGAAAGTTTGATTAGACGAACTCAAATGTCACCTCCATCTATAAAACTCTATGATGAGATTAATAAGTTAAAGATGAATGCTTTTACGGATGGTTATAAATTCTGTTCTCTCTACATATGGGTTCAGAGTATATCGTATAATTTACATCTGACTGTACTTTACTGGAAACTGAAGTTCAGAAAGGAATGAGAACCACGAATAGCTTTTCCTGGCCTCCTGGGTGCACTGCAACATGGGCACAGAACCGATCCTTCACGCCACCCCACCCAGGAAACCGTTAGCAACATATTTCTTACCCCGATAAATCAGAAGGCTTTATCCTGCGATTCTGAATTTGGTAGAGGTTATTCCCAGCTCCGTGAAAAATCAATCGCAGAGGAAGATGTGCAACTGGAAGTCCATTTGGCACAGAAATATACTCCGCAACAGTCTAGTATTAATGTAATAATTAATATTAATACATAATTAATGTAGGTAATACTAAAATGAAAACGGGTAAGATTTCTTTTACACAGTCTTGGAATGTGGTGGCATGCGTTCAGGGAGTGCCAACTCATTTGAATATTTGCCTAATGAGAAAGGTAAATCTGCTGCTGTTCCTGCCAGCAAAATAGAAATGCCTCTTGTACCGGCCACTGTTTTGGGTTCTTCACGTCCCACGTCTGTCCCTCCAGCAGCACATGAGAGGCAAAAGTGACCAAACCATCTCTCAATCTGTCCTCCACTCTCGCACCCCAAGGCTTGGCTCTGCTACCCACAAAGGGATGTACACTCCTATTGGGGGTTTGGGGGTGGAACAGGATATAAGAGGACACAAAGGAAAAAGAGGGTTTCATTAGCTCAAGTGTGGGGAAATATAATGGTGATGCAAACTCCTAGACCAAGTTTTGTATCTAGAAAATGTGGTCACACAAGATTCTGCTGGAAATGTTTCAAGGCCATCCTGCGCCAACAGAAGTCCTGAGGTCCCTGAATGTCGCCCCTATTTCAGTCTCTCCTCCCATCATAAAGCTTTGTGCGTTATCCATTCTGGCCAAATGGGACTCCCCGATCTCGCCAGCCTCCTGGTCACTGAGATAAGACTCGGCTCAAGCAGCTACGTTGGTCTAGAAAACTTTTGTTCCCCGTGTCTGCCTGGAAAGTCCCAGCCATTCCTCAAGGTCCTATTTGAATCCTACCTCCCATAAAATTCACTGGATCATCCCAACCTCAGTCAAATGATCTCCCCTTCTCCCATTTTTTATGCCATCTGATTTGCCCAGTGTGTCCTTTATTGAAGTAATTTATGTATGACTATAGACACCATAAATTGTAACGGAGGATGGAGACAGCATCTCATTCATATTTCAACCCCAACAATGTGTGTCACAGACTTCGTAGAGAACCACGGGTCAGGAAGAGGCAGGCTGTCGGAAGGGAGCCTTTATCGCCCCCTCGGTGCCGTCTGGACCACACATTTTTTGGACCAGTGCTCCCAAAGAAAGACAAGCAAGCTACGCCTTGGGGCAGGAGTTTCCTATAGGAATAATCTTCAGAGTTTGTTAAAATACAGAGTCCTGGATTTCTGCGTATGATTTTTATGCAGTAGTCTGAGCAGACAGGGCAAGCGTTGGTTGCTTGGTTGGTTGCTTGGTTGGTTGGTTTTTGCAAGCCCACTCAGGTGATTCTTATGCCAGCGGTCCTAGGATCACTGTCTGGAAATTCTGCTCGGGGGAAATAGCTCATGTGATAGACACATGTGATAGACACATATACACAATGAAGTGAAAAACAGGTGTTGCCGATTTTTTAAAAAGAAGTACTTTTTGATGGAGAACTCACAGGGATACAGGTAACTCCCAATATCTTTTTGATCAGTAAAAGGCACAAGTCAAAGTGCTCCAAGCCTGGCAAACACTGAGCTCCTCGGAAACATCTGTGGGAAGGGAGGCTTGGGCCCTCCCCCGACAGAACACACACCCAGGGGCCCACAGAACTCACAACACGCCCAAGTCAAGCTCTCAACATCTATCTCTGCCAAGACACTGGGTGAGCCCTGAGAAGGACCAGCCTGAAATCAAAGAACCGTGGTAGACCATCAATTGCAGAAAAGTTTTCAGGGTTAATATGGAAAACAGAGAAACTTCTTCCTCCGAACGGCTTGTGCAGCTGAGAACAATGTCATTTCTAGCCTCTACAATTCTGAGTCTGCACCATCATGCTTCAGGCTAACCCTGCACCCAACAACTTCAATCTCATGCTTCCCAACTCCTTTTAATTAAACGTTCTTCACACCTGGGGCGCCTGGGTGGCTCAGCTGGTTAAATGCCCAGCTCTTGATTTCACCTCAGGTCGTCATTCCTTTTGTACAAACTGCAAAATGTGGATAAATTTCAAGGCTTCTTGGCAGCCCTTCTGTTCTGTTCTTTTTATTTTTTTTTCAAGATTTTATTTATTTATTTGACAGAGAGAGATCACAAGCAGGCAGAGAGAAAGGAGGAAGCAGGCTCCCTGCTGAGCAGAGAGCCCCATGTGGGCCTCGATCCAGGACCCGGAGGCATGACCTTACCCACTGAGCCACCCAGGCGCCCCCTTCTTTTCTTTTCTTGAGCTCAGGGATAGAGCGGGGGGCCAGGATAGCCAAAATCACTGCAAAGAAGCCAGAAACTTGAAAGGGCGTTGTCCATTCATTCCACAAACACGCACCGAATACCATGCCTTTCCTGCATGTGCCAGCTCTTTTCTAGGCGCTGGAGACACCAGACACAAACAAGACAATGTGTCACTCATTCCTCTTGGAATTTCCCAAAGTATCAACCAACTTCAAAAGCCATAAAAGTCCCAAATGTCACTGAACCCATGTAAGCTACCAGGCTTCATTTTCTGAACACATATTAGAATTCTGTGCCTCTGACGGTCAACCTCCTTAGTCCTGAAAAAGAAGCCTAGAAGCAGCAGCAAAGGATTCAATTGGGGAGGGGGTGACTAGAAGAGGAGCACTTGGCCAATGGCACAGGTATCAAAGACGGAATAATGTGGACGGGAAAGAATAAGGTAAGAGGAAGGTAAAGACAAAGAATAAGAGAGAACTTGAAAAATGAGAAGCACAAACGGCTAATAACCATTCAATCCTTCTCATAATTGTAGAAATGACATTTTCAAAATTAGAATATACTTGAATGAAAAAAGAATTTCCAAAAGAGGTAAAATTAGGTTAAGACCAAACCAGCTGCAATTTTCTGGGAAGCAACTTGGCATTCTCTATCAAGAATTTAAAAAAAAGGCGCCTGAGTGGCTCTGTGGGTTAAAGCCTCTGCCTTAAGCTCAAGTCATGATCTCAGGGTCCTAGGATCACGGCCCGCATCGGGCTCTCTGCTCAGCAGGGAGCCTGCTTCCTCCAGTCTCTCTGCCTGCCTCTCTGCCTACTTGTGATACCTCTCTCTCTCTCTCTCTCTCTCTCTCTGTGTGTGTGTGTGTCTCTATTAAATAAAATCTTTAAAAAAAAGTTAAAAAAATGCACATGTCTTTTGAGCCAATAATCCCTTGTTTAGGGCTTTCTCCTAAACAAATTATCAAAAATATTGTCAAAGATTTATGCACAAGGATTATCATTACATTATTCTAGCACAACATAAGCATTTAACTGTAGAAAAAAGGTTATGTAAATTATGTATATCTGTATAGATTATTACCATGACATTAAAATTGGGTTATGAAGAGTTTTGATGACATAGGGAAATAATTATAAACCAAACTTGGGATATAAAATTATGTATAAGATATTATTTATACCATGGAAAGAAATGCTAAAGAATATGTGACCCAACAGTAATTTCCCTCTTGGTGGTCGAGTTTTAGATCATGCTTACCTGCTCTCTTATATTTTTCTGCCTGATTTTTCTGTTACGTTTTATCTTGATAACCAGAAGAAATGAAATAAGCCCATGACAAAAAGAGATTAAATACGAGGATAAATGTTCACTTAAAGAGGAAGAAAAAGGGACTGGGATGGGGTTGGTGGTTATGGGGCAGGATTACAATAGAGACTTCAAGGATTCAAATGACTGGCAAATGCTTGCTGCCCAGAGTAGCCCTTGGGCATGTCTGTTCCAGATGTCCTCCCGCCTTTCAAGATTAACTAGCATTAACATTAGGTTTCAATCTCTGTGACAACTCTTAAATAAACCTGAGTCTATGGAGTTTTAAAAATTTCACTTGGGTCCCACTGTTTTCAACCTCCATGTTGAATCCTAGCTGGTCCTACAAATGTCATACTTTGAGCTATGGGGAAAAAAGAAGTTCTAAAAGAACTATGGCATTTTTCAAAATTATTTCAAAAAACCCTTTGTAGTAGAATCAAGATCCCCCTCCCCAAATCAAAAACATAGTACTGACTGTTAGCAATTGGCTCTAGATGCTTTCTCTGGAGTCCATATCACTGAAGATGAATTAGATAGTCCTGGAAAGTTTCTAAAAGGGTGCCCTGTCTGTCCAGCACTTACCTTGTGCATAGTCAACCATAAATACTTAATGATGAGGCCAATGATAATGACTAAGTTGATCAATAGTGAACATGGAGACAGCATTCCATTTTCATGAACCACCAGCATCGGCTGCCAAGGGAATGGAAGCCACCACACACAGAAGAGACACCTGGCTACTCCTCCCCCACATTCTTCCTTCACCCGTTGACCATTCCCCACCAATGCCAGCTCAGTTTTTCCAGAGTGAGAGCTGAGGTTGCTATAAGACAGTGCTGGAGTTTCTGGCAGCCCATATGAAGGGTGCCAGCCATTTTCTCACAAGTGTCCCTTGGCCATGCAACTTTAATGAGCTCAACCTCAAGACAAGAAAAGGGAGCCTAAGATCATGCTGAATCATTCACGGCTCCAATCGGGGATGGCAGAAGACCCCGACTCTGAGAATAAGTAATAGCTACTCATTGATTCTACCCGTCCCCCCCTACAATCCTGAGGTTAGAATCCAGTCTAAAATCAAAAGATACAAGAAAATCTAACCATCTTCTTAAATCTGAGGTCCTGAGTGGTTAGTGAATTGCGTTGCAGTGGATAACACCATTCTCAAGAATATTTCTAAGAACTTGGTACATTTACATTTATTTAAATATAACATATGTATGACAACTAATTCTTAGAGCTGAATGACCATGATCAAAGGGGTCTTGTTTAACAACACAATAAAAATGGTTGTTAACCTTGAGACATCAAGGCCAAAGATACAGGATTCGTGCATTTATCAGATGCCAAAGTTGAATTAGCTTTCAATGTAATGAACAGGGCACCTGGGTGGCTCAGTGGGTTAAAGCCTCTGCCTTCGACTCAGGTCATGATCTCAGGGTCCTGGGATGGAGGCCCGCATCAGGCTCTCTGCTCAGCAGGGAGCCTGCTTCCTCCTCTCCCTGCCTGCCTGTCTGCCTACTTGTGATCTCTCTGTGAAATAAATAAATAAAATATTCTTTTAAAAAAATGAAATGAATATACCTCATATTTCCATGTATGGAAAGAGAAATGGAAAAGAAAATACAGTTCATTCTTCCCTATGCTTCCAAGAAAGCTCCTTTTCCCACTTTCCACATCCCCCATTAATGCTCATAAATATTGTCATTGGAAATAAAGACGGTTGCTTGGGGGGGGGGGGGATGAAGCAGAAACGTGCTTGTTCAGACATTGTCCACACACCTCAGAATGTCAGTCTCCCCCAAGCACACCCACCCAGCAGGCAGCCTCACCTCCCGTGTGATCACGTCTCAGAGATCCACTATGGAGAGCCTACCTGGGCCCGGAGACCTCGGGCCAGGACCATCACAGAAAGCTCCCTGGAGGCCAAATCCACCACCTCCATCATCCCATACACACTGATGGATGAAGCTGCTAGGGCATCATCAAGTCCCACTGCTCACACCACGAGGCTCTCCCATGAGTGACCTCTATTACCTCTGTAGACCTCAGAGTCCTCATCTGTGAGACAGATGTCCTAAGTGTACGCTCCTCATAGGACAGTTGGGGTTTAAGTAAAATAACGCATGTCGGGGCCATGTTAATCACTCAATAGTGGTAGTAACTACAAGAGAACATGCTCCATGAGGATAAGAAACAGCCATTTCTTTCATCTGGTGCCTACAACGGTTCCTGGAAATGGTAACAACTCAAGTTTCATGAATGAAGTATTGTGAGGCCATCTCAAGCACCATTATTCCTGACGCCCTGTCCTGGGCTGAGATGGCCTTTGCCTCCTCCACAAGCTACTGATGGCCCTTGCAGAGTCCATATCCCACAGCACCCGGCCCCGCCGCTCTGAACTGCTGTCGCTGCTGCTGTCTGGTAGACTGGTAGACTGCAGGCCCCTCGTGGGCACCTCCTCCACAGCCTGGTTGTGCACCTCACAGGCCCTCGGTAAACCCTGGAATGAAGGTCCCGCCAGGTCACTCCACGCAGGACCAAAGATGGCGCTTCGTTAACCAGAGCGCAAAGCTCCAGCCAGGAAATGCAAATGCCTAGGATCCCAGCCCTTCTTCAACTTAACAGGGAAATGGAACAGAGGTAGTATTTTTTAACTGCACATTTCTCTTAGCTCTGCCAAGCTAAACAGAAAGCACACTTCAAACCTTAACCATAAATCAGAGGTCCTTACTCTCTTTGATGTGAAGCGATGTTTACTTCCAAGAAAGGAAAATATCCCTTTGGGTAGGAGCAGATGGCCACGTGGGGGAGGGCAGCAGCGAGCAATGCTAACATGACACAGGGACAGAACCAGACTGGGGCAGCATAGGAGGGGGTGCTGGCTTGAAGTCAGCATCTCCCCTCCACTCAGGGCCGGAAGTAACACACCCTCCCTTCTGTTCTACCCCCAAGATGAGTTGCCCAGAGCTCTGGAAAGGTAGCTTTTGTGTAGCTCCTCTTCCTGGTTTCCCTGGCAACTGTGCAGCATCTAGAAGCTCCAGGAGTGAGGTGGTGGGATGGGGACGCTGATGTCATCCCATATGCTCTCCCCTCCACACCCTCATTCAGGAGTCTCTCGGCCTCAAAAGGTCACACACACACACACACACACACACACACACACACACTCCTCTGACTGCTCTTTGCTAATCTGGTGCTAGGCACCCAAGCAAGGAGCCTCAGGGAAATCTTACATGATTAGTCTCATTTGATCGACGTGGATGGACAGGAGGACTGAGACTGAATCATACCTAGTGCACCAAGGATGCTTGTGGTCTCGCGGCTGGATTTCTGGATTTCAGATAAGCCTACATAGGGCACACCATGGGGAATTAATTAATTTTGTATCAGCAGCAGGTTACAGACTGAGAACAAGGGACCTAGAAGGAGTCTGTGCTTTCACCCCAAGGATGGTGTCTGGTTCGGGGACCTAGTGTGAGATGCAGAAAGAAGGGAGGCAGTAAGACCATTCAGAGGCAAACTGCCCAGAAAGTAGAAAGACAGTCTCCAGCTTGGAAATGAGTTCCGTTCTCAGTCCTCATTTGTAAGTCAGTTATTTAGAATTCAGAACCCCTTTCCAGAGAAGTCATGTCTGTTATAAATGATTGGGTTTCGAGGCTAGTCCACAAAAGCCTATTTAACTCATAATGTAGATAAAATACTGTACATCTGCAATAAAAAGGAATAGAAAAAAGAACTGTTGTGATACCAGTAATTAAATGGGGGGAAAAACAGAAATGGAAAATAAATAGCTTTCTTTCATTTCTTTTGATTACTTCAGCTCTTGCACAGAGGGGTGGCAAGCCTGGTGGCTCATGGGGAGGGATCTTCATTTGCTTTAGAGAATGGGGGGGGTAGAAGAAGGGGAGGGTGAAAGAGGGCTGTCCCATAGGACAATGAAAATTAGAAAGCCTAGGACTTGAGAAAACAGAAGAGTCTGTGAGTAGGTTTGTCCAGTAAGGAGTAGGGATGGGGTCCTGGGGGGGAGGAGAATGAGTTTTGCAGCCTCCAAAGCCTGGGCTCTGGCTGCACCTCTGTCTCTTACAGGCTCGAGCTCTGGGCGAGGTGATCCATCTCAGTCTCAGGCGTCTTAGCGGCAACCTCAAAGAATCACTTCTGGGCATGGCACACACCGCCCAGGACCCCGATCACGGGAGGCCTTGTCGCCCTGGCTCTGGGAGAGCTGTTGGCCTTCAGGGGTCAGCCCTTTGGGGGGTTATTCAGACCCAGAGCGCTGAGATCCAAAGCCGCCCCTATTCTGGTGAGCCCGCATCCGAGAAGTAACTGGACTGGGAGGCTGAGGCCCAGTCATCTCAAACCCATTCGGGAAACTCTGAAGGGTCACTT
>PITA01021107.1:0-33416 GCA_004023965.1 Spilogale gracilis | reverse complement strand
TCCAGACCCTCCAATTTGTTTCTACCTTTTTGCCGATGTTCTTTGTCTCTCGTGGCGGTCCAGAAGTGGGAAATATCACATTTCAGGCTGGTTTCATGGGTGTTCACGGTGGTCTTGTAGTGGTTTTTTTTGTTGAAATTCAGCTCTCTTCAGGGAACTCCCTGAAATGCGGTCACCTGGCCTTCCGCCATCTTGACCCCTCTAGAGTACACTTTTGTAGAAAAAAAAATTTTCCCCTTTTAAAATTTAATTTCAGTTAACCAACATATAATACATCATTGGTTTTTAAAAAAATAATTTTTATTTTTTCAATGTTCCAAGATTCATTGTTTATGCCCTACACCAAGTGCTCCATGCAATTTGTGCCCTCGATACCCACCACCAGGCTCAACCATATCCTCACCCCCTCCCTTCCAAAACCCTCAGTTTTTTTTTCCAGAATCCAAAGTCTCTCATGCTTCATTTCTCTTTCCCTGATTTATCCCAGTTCACATTTCCTTTCCTTCTCCCTTCTGTTCTCCATGCTACTCCTTATGCTCCACAAGTAAGTGAAACCATACGATACTTGATGTTCTCTGCTTGGCTTAGTTCGCCCAGCATAATCTCCTCCAATCCCATCCATGTTGCTACAAAAGTCAGTATTCATCTTTTCTGGTGGAGGCATAATATTCCATTGTATATATGGACCACATCTTCTTTATCCATTCATCTGTTGATGGGCACCTTGGCTCTTTCCACAGTTTGGCAATTGCGGCCATTGCTGCAGTGAACATTGGGGGTACATATGGCCCTTCTTTTCACTACCTCTGCATCTTTGGGGTAAATACCCAGTAGTGCAATTGCACGGTTATATGGTAGCTCTATTTTTAATTTTTTAAGGAATCTCCACACTGTTTATCAAAGCGGCTGCACCAACTTGCATTCCCACCAACAGTGTAAGAAGCCTCTCCAACACTTGTTTCCTGTCCTGTTAATTTTGGCCATTCTGACTGGCACAAGGTGATATCTCAATATGGTTTTGATTTGAATTTCCCTGATAGTTAGTGATGATGAACATTTTTTCATGTGTCTGTTGGCCATTTGTATGTCTTCTATGGAGACATGTCTCTTCATGTCTCCTGCCCATTTTTTTGATGTGTTCATCTTCTTTTTGATGTTGAGTTTGAGTAGTTCTTTATGGATCTTGGATATCAGCTCTTTGTCTGTAGTGTCATTTGCAAATATCCTCTTCCATTCCGTGGGTTGCCTCTTTGTCTTGTTGACTCTTTCCTTTGCTGTGCAGAATCTTTTCATTTTGATGAAGTCCCAAAAGTTCATTTTTGCTTTTGTGTACTTTGCCTTTGGAGACCTGTCTTGAAAGAAGTTGCTGTGGCCGATGTTACTGCCTATGTTCTTCTCTAGGATTTTGATAGATATCTGTCTCACGTTGAGGTCTTTCGTCCATTTCAAATTTATCTTGGTGGTGGCAAAAGAGAATGGTCTAGTTTCATTCTTCTTATAGGTAGCTGTCCAATTTTCCCAGCACCATTTACTGAGGGGACTTTTTTCCACCGGATATTTTTTCCTGCTTTGTCAAAGATGATTTGAACATAGAGTTGCGGGTCCATATCTGGACTCTCTATTCTGTTCCATTGGTTTATTTGTCTGTTTTTGTGCCAGTACCATGTTGTATTGGTGATGAAAGCTTTGTAATAAAGCTTGAAATCAGGCAACATAATGTCCCCAGCTTTGTTTTTCTTTTTCAACACTTCCTTAGCAATTTGGGTTCTTTTTTGGTTTCATATAAATTTTAGGATTGTTTGTTCCAGCCCTTCGAAAAATGTTGATGGAATTTTGATCAGGATGGCATTGAAAGTATAGACTGCTCTGGGCAGTTTAGACATTTTAACAATGTTATTCTTCTGATCCATGATCATGGAGTGCTTTTCCATCTTTTGTGTCTTCTTCAATTTCTTTTATGAATATTTTGTACTTCCTCGAGTACAGAATCTTTACTTCTTTGGTTAGGTTCATTCATAGCTATCTTATGGTTTTTAGTGCTATAATAAATGGAATCAATTCTCTGATTTTCCTTTCTATATTTCCATTGTTAGCGTATAAGAATGCAACTGATTTCTGTGAGTTGATTTTGAATCCTGCCTCATACTGAATTGTATGAGTTCTAGTAGTTTAGGGGTGGAGTCTTTTGGGTTTTCCATATAAAATGTCATGTCATGTGTGAAGAGAGATTTTGACTTCTCCTTTACCAATTTGAATACATTTTATTTCTTTTTGTTGTGTGATTGCTGTTGCTCGGATTTCTAACACTATGTTGAACAATAGTGGGCATCCTTGTCTTGTTCAAGAACTCAGTGGGAAAGCTGTCATCTTTCCCCCATCAAGAATGATATTTGCCCTGGTGTTTCATAGATTTTGTGAGGATGAGGAAATATCTATCCTTATATTTCAATCAGGAATGGATGCTGTATTTTGTCAAATGGTTTTTCTGCATCAATTGAGAGGATGATGTGATTCTTCTCTCTTCTCTTATTGATTTGTTCTATCACATTGATTGATTTGCAAATGTTGAACCACCTTTGCATCCCAGGGATAATTCCCACCTGGTCCTGGTGGATAATCTTCTTAATGTACTGTTGGATCCTAATAGCTCAGCTCTTCTTGAGAATCTTGGCATCCATATTCATCAGGGATATTTGTCTGAAATCCTCCTTTTTGATGGGATCTTTGCCTGGTTTTGGGATCAAAGTAATGCTGGCTTCTTAGAAAGAGTTTAGAAGTTTTCCTTCTGTTTCTATATTTTGAAACATCTTTAGGAAAATAGGTATTATTTCTTCTTTGAATATTTGGCAGAATTTCCCAGGGAATCCATCAGGTCCTGGACTCTTGTTTTCTGGGAGGTTTTTGATCACTGCGTCAATGTCATTACTAGGTATTGGTTTCTTCAGGTTGTCAGTTTCTTTCTGTTTCAGATTTGCAAGTGTATAGGTTTCCAGGAATGCACCCATATCTTCTAGGTTGTTTAACTTATGGACATATAACTGTTGACAGTAATTTATGATGATTGTTTCTATTTCCTTGGTGTTAGTTGTGATCTCTCCCCTTTCATTCATAATTTTATTAATTTGGGTTCCTTTCCCTTTTCTTTGGATTAATTTGGCCACTGGGCTATTGATATTATTAATTTTTTTCAAATAACCAGCTTCTAGTTTCGTTAATGTGTTCTACTGTATCTCTAGTTTCTAATTCATCAATCTCTACCCTAATCTTAATTACTTCCCATTTTGTATGTGGTGTTGGTTTAATTTGTTGTTGGTTTTCCTGTTCTTTAAGGTGTAAAGAGAGTTGGTGTATTCGGGATTTTTCAATATTTTGAGTGAGGCTTGGGTGGCTATGTATTTTCCCCTTAGGACCATCTATGCTGTATCTCATAGGTTTTGGATCAATATATCTTCATTCTCATTGGTTTCCATGAAATGTTTATGTTCTTCTTTGATTTCCTGGTTGATCCACAGATTCTTGAGCAGGATAGTCTTTAGCTTCCAAGTGTTTGCTTTCCTTCTGAACTTTTCCTTGTGGTTGAGTTCCAGTTTCAAGGCATTGTGGTCAGAGAATATGCAGGAAATAATCTCTGTCTTTTGGTATCAGTTTTGCCCTGATTTGTGACCTAGTATGCGGTCTATTCTGGAGAAAGTTCCATGTGCACTGAAAAACAATAAGTATTTTGTTGTTTTAGGGTGGAATGTTCACAATATACCTATGCGGTCCATCTGGTCCAACATGTCATTCAATGTTCTTGTTTCTTTGTTGGTTTTTCTGTTTGATGATCTGCTTATTGCTGAGAGTGACATGTTAAAATCTCCTACAATTAATGTATTTGTATCAATATGACTCTTTATTTTGCCTAACAGTTGGCTTATGAAATTGGTTGCTCCTAAGTTGGGGCATAAATATTTACAATTGTTAGATCTTCTTTTTGTATAGAATTTAAGAATGATGTAGTGTCCTTCTGTATGTCTGACTACAGTCTTTATATTAAAATCTAATTTGTCTGATATGAGGATTGCTATCCCAGCTTTCTTTTGAGGCCCATTGACATGAAAGATGGTTCTCCATCTTTCAGTCTGGATGTATCTTTCAGTCTGGATGTATCTTTAGATTCAAAATGTGTCTCTTATAGACATCCTATATGGATGGGTGCTGCCATTTTATCCAGTCTGCAACCCTATGGCATTATATGGGAGCATTTAGGCTGTTTATGTTGAAAGTGATTATTGAAAGATATGTTTTTATTGACATCATGTTGCCTGTGAAGTCCTTGTTTCTATAGATTGCCTCTGTGAATTTCTGTTCAGTGTCACCCTTGGGTTCTTTCCTCTTTTGTAGACCCCCCCTTAATATTTCTTGTAGTGCTGGCTTGGTGGTCACATAATCTTATAGATCTTGGCAGTCCTGAAAGCTCTTTATCTCTTATCTCTTTATCCATTTTGAAAGTCAGCCTTGCTGGATACATTATCCTTTGTTGCATATTTTTTTTCATTTAGTTTCCTGAATATGTCTTGCCAGCCCTTTCTGGTTTGCCAGGTTTCTGTGGACAGATCTGACGTTATTCTGATGGTCCTCCCTCTGTTTGTAAGGGATCTCTTCCCCCAGCTACCCTTAAGACATAGTCTCTGAATTTATGATTCATGAATTTCACAATTATGTCCCTGGAGGTTTTTCTAGCCTTGTTGATCTTGGGGGGGGTGTCCTCTCTGTCTCTAGGAGATGAACATTTGTTTCATTCTCCAGATTAGAGCAATTTTCATCCAGGATTTGTTCAAGTATATCTTCTAGTCTTTTCTCTCTCTTTACTCCCTCAGTGATCCCAATAATTCTGATATTGGAGTTTCTTATCATTTATTTCCATAATTCTATTTTTATAGGATTTTTGTTGTTTGTTCCAGGACTTCTCCTCCTCTTGATTCTCAATCTGTCTTCTAGATCACTAATGCAATCTTCTGTTTCAGTTACCCTAGCTGTAGGATATTTAAATTAGATTGGATCTCACTGATAGCCTTTTTAATCTCTGCCAGGTCAGCTCTCACTTCTGCCTTTAGAGATTCTATCTTGCTACTAATGGTCTTTTCTGACTTAACCATTGATTGGAGAATTGCTTTCCTGAATTCCATTTCTGTTATATTGTTTATGTCCATATCCAGTAGTTCTGTGACAGAGGTTGCAGTTTCTGAACTTTTCTTCTGTTGGGTGTTCCTCCTCTCAGTCATTTTGGTGAGGGGTGGTTGAGGGAATGTATAGCTGAATATATCAGCCACGATCCAGGAGAGTTTTCCATTGGAAGGTTTCAGATCAATCAGAAGTCACCACCAAAAAGAAAGAAGAAAGAAAAAAGAAAGAAAGTGAAAAAGAGAAAATGAAGGAAAAAGCCCAGCCAAAATGGGCATCCAATATGGCACAAAAGTAAAAAACAATAAACAAAAAAGACTGTCAAAAGTAAAAGGAAGGAGAAGAAGAAGTAAAATCCAGCCCAAATGACCCCCCAGGAATAAGATTTATGTAGTACAAAGGCAAAAACAAATACACAGAGATAGTGACAGAAGAATAAGATGGGAAGGTGGTTACAAAAACTTGATATGGGTGAGGAATTCAGTTCCTCCTGGTTGTATCTTGTTTTTGTTAGAGGACTCAAATTTCTAGAGATATAGGGAAATTAAAACTGGTTTATATATAGGGGTAGTATTGAATAGGAAAGGATTACCTTGAAGTTTATATCTATATGTATATTTTTAAAAAAAGAAAAAAGGAAAGAAAGAAAGAAGAGACGCAGGTATATGATGAAAAAAGTTCAAGTTAAAACGTTATTATGGAACATCAAGTTGTAATAGTAAGCAGTTTAAAAAAAAATAACAAGAATGGTGAGAATGAATTTAAAATTTAAAAAATGAAAAGAAATGAAAAAGAATGAA
This sequence comes from Spilogale gracilis, assembly GCA_004023965.1. Taxonomy (NCBI): domain Eukaryota; kingdom Metazoa; phylum Chordata; class Mammalia; order Carnivora; family Mephitidae; genus Spilogale; species Spilogale gracilis. Next base: position 27,453 of record PITA01021107.1, on the reverse strand, counting down.
AAGAAAAAGTGCATCTATAAAATATACAGGTTGGAGGCAGTACCAGGAGTTGAATATATTGTTTTTTCCCAGATGTTGGAGTTTTACAGTTTTATGGAGACCCTGTGGTGGTTTTCCTCTTGTTCTTTTAGCCTGCCTTCTGCAGGAGGGGCCTGCCGCAATGTTTTTCAGTCAGTCTTGCTTGGTCTGAGTCTCCCTGCCCCCTACCAAGGGGATGGGCTCTATGGAAACCGGTTTTTCAGTCTTTTGTTCTCTGGATGGTTTTGTTCTCTTGTGGCTTTTTGTGGCCTTTCAGAGAGTAAATTGTCTACACCCAGACCTCCTTCTCAGAGAGAAACCTCTCTCAGGTCCCCTCTGGATTGTCCAGAACACACAGACTCCCCCTCTGCAAACTCCCCTGCACACCACCACCTCTCATAGGTGATGTGAACCCCTAGTTACTGCCACAGTGGCCGCCTGAGGCCCCCGCTTGTCACTGCACCCATGCGCCATAGAAACCATGAGTGATACTGGTTTGGGTGAGCCTGCCATTGCATGGACTGCTGTCTGGGGCTCACACCCATGCTGGGTGCCCTCCCACCTGGCGGTCCTGCCTGTTGCACGAGGACCCTCCAATGTGAATGGGGTTGTGCCCAGACCTAGCAGTGGTGTTAGCGGTGGAAAGCCATGGGCTCAGGGAGTCTTCGCCTGGCTCGGGCTCACTCAGGCGTGGGTGGGTTCTGGCTGTGGCCTCCCAGGACTGCAGTTTTATGGCCATGCTCATGGCCGTCACATTCCACCAGTTGCTCCTTAAGACCCTTTGTTTCTGAGTGTTTTTTTTTTTTTACTTTAAATTTATTTTATTGTTTCAGTGTTCCAAGATTCATTATTTATGCCCCACACCCAGTGCTCCATGCAATACGTGCCCCCAGTCCCCACCTCTCCCCTCCAAGTCCCTCAGTTTGTTTCTGAGTCCAAAGTCTCTCATGTTTCACTTCTCTCCCCGAGTTACCCTAGTTCCCATTTCCTTTCCTTCTCCTACTGTCCTCCAGGTTACCCCTTATGCTCCACAAGTAAGTGAAACCATGTGATACTTGACTTTCTCTACTTGGCTTATTTCACTCGGTATAATCTCTTCCAACCCACTCCATGTTGCTACAAAAGTTGGATATTCATCCTTTCTGATGGAGGCGTAGTATTCCATTGTATATATGGACCACATCTTTATCCATTCATCTGTTGAAGGGCACCTTGGCTCTTTCCACAGTTTGGCGATTGTGGCCATTGCTGCGATGAACATTGGGGTGCATATGGCCCTTCTTTTCACTACATCCGTATCTTTGGGGTAAATGCCCAGTAGTGCAATTGCAGGGTCATAAGGTAGCTCTATTTTTAATGTTTTAAGGAATCTCCACACTGTTTTCCAAAGCGGCTGCACCAGCTTGCATTCCCACCAACAGTGTAAGAGGGTTCCCCTTTCTCTGCAGCTTCTCCAACACTTGTTGTTTCCTGACTTGTTAATTTTGGCCATTCTGACTGGTGTAAGGTGGTATCTCAGTGTGGTTTTGATTTGAATTTCCCTGATAGCTAGTGATGAGCATTTTTTCATGTGTGTTAGCCGTTTGTATGTCTTCTATGCAGAAGTGCCTCTTCATGTCTCCTGCCCATTTTTTGATGTGTTCATCTTTTTGGATGTTGAGTTTGAGTAGTTCTTTATAGATCTTGAATATCAGCCCTGTCTGTAGTGTCATTTGCAAATATCCTCTCCCATTCCGTGGGTTGCCTCTTTGTCTTGTTGGCTCTTTCCTTTGCTGTGCAGAATCTTTTCATTTTGATGAAGTCCCAAAAGTTCATTTTCGCTTTTGTGTACTTTGCCAAGTGTCTTGAAAAGAAGTTGCTGTGGCTGATGTCAAAGAGGTTACTGCCTATGTTCTTTTCCAGGATTTTGATGGATTCCTGTCTCACATTGAGGTCTTTCATCCATTTCGAGTTTGCCTTTGTGTGTGGTGTAAGAGAATGGTCTAGTTTCATTCTTCTATATGTAGCTGTCCAGTTTTCCCAGCACCTTTTATTAAAGAGACTGTCTTTTGTCCACTAGATATTTTTTCCTGCTTTGTTGAAGATGATTTTACCATAGATTTGTGGGTCCATATCTGGACTCTCTACTCTGTTTCATTGGTCTATTTGTCTGTTTTTGTGCCAGTACCATGCTGTCTTCGTGATCACTGCTTTCTAATAAAGCCTGAAGTCAGGTAACTAGATGTCCCCAGCTTTGTTTTTCTTCTTCAGCAATTCCTTAACAATTCGGGGTCTTTTTTGGTTCCAAATAAATTTTAGGATTGTTTGTTCCAGCACTTTGAAAAATGTTGGTAGAATTTTGATCAGGATGGCATTGAAAGTATAGATTTCTCTGGGCAGTATAGACATTTTGACAATGTTTATTCTTCCGATCCATGAGCATGGAATGCTCTTCCATCTTTTTGTGTCTTCTTCAATTTCTTTCATGTGTGTTCTGCAGTTCCTCGAGTACAGATCCTTGACTTCTTTGGTTAGGTTTATTCCTAAGTATCTTATGGTTTTGGTGCTATAGTAAACGGAATCTATTCTCTGGTTTCCCTTTCTATTTTTTCATTGTTAGTGTATAAGAATGCAACTGATTTCTGTGTGTTGATTTTGTATCCTGCCACATTACTGCATTGTTATAGGAGTTCTAGTAGTTTGGGGGTAGAGTGTTTTGAGTTTTCCACATAGAGTGTCATATCATCTGCAAAGAGAGAGTTTGACTTCTTCTTTGCCAAGCTGAATGCCTTTTATTTCTTTCTGTTGTCTGATTGCTGTTTCTAGGACTTCTAACACTATGTTGAACAGTAGTGGTGAGAGTGGGCATCCTTGTCTTGTTCCTGATCTCAGAGGGAAGGCTGTCAGTTTTTCCCCATTGAGAATCATATTTGCTGTGGGTTTTTTGTAGATAGACTTTATGAGGTTGAGGATTGTTCCCTCTATCTCTATACTTTGAAGAGTTTAATCAGGAACGGATGTTGTATTTTGTCAAATGCCTTTTCTGCATCAATTGAGAGGACCATGTGGTTCTTCTCTCTTCTCTCATTGATTTGTTCTATCACATTGATTGATTTGCAAATGTTGAACCACCTTTGCACCCCAGGAATAATTCCCACCTGGTCCTGGTGGATAATCTTCTTAATGTATTGTTGGATCCTGTTAGCAAGGATCTTGTTGAGAATCTTGGTATCCATATTCATCAGAGATATTGGTCTGAAGTTCTGCTTTTTGATGGGGTCTTTGTCTGGTTTGGGGATTAGAGTAATGCTGGCTTCATAGAAAGAGTCTGGAAGTTTTCCTTCCGTTTCTATTTTTTGAAAGAGCTTCAGGAGAACAGGTGTTATTTCTTTTTTGAATGTTTGGTAGAATTCCCCAGGGAATCCGTCTGGTCCTGGGCTCTTGTTTTTGGGGAGGTTTTTGATCACTGCTTCAATCTCATTACTAGATATAGGTCTATTCAGATTGTCAATGTCTTCCTGTTTCAGTCCTGAGAGTTTATAGGTTTCTAGGAATGTATTCATCTCTTCTAGGTTGTTAAATTTCTTGGCATATAATTGTTGATAGTAATTTCTGATGATTGCTTCTATTTCCTTGGTGTTAGTCGTGATCTCCCCCCTTTCATTCATAATTTTATTAATTTTGATCTTCTCCCTTTTCTTTTGGATTAGTTTGGCCAATGGTTCATCGATCTTATTGATTCTTTCAAAGAACCAGCTTCTAGTTTTGTTGATGTGTTCTACTGTATCTCTAGTTTCTGATTCATTCATCTCTACTCTAATCCTAGTTATTTTTCATCTTGTGTGGGGGGTTGGTTTAATTTTTTATTGATTTTCCAGTTATTTAAGGTGTAATGAGAGTTGGTATATTTGGGATTTTTAAATTTTTTTTGAGTGAGGCTTGGATAGCTATGTATTTCCCCCTTAGGACTGCCTTTGCTGTATCCCATAGGTTTTGGATTGATGTATCTTTATTCTCTTTGGTTTCCATGAAGTGTTTCAGTTCTTCTTTGATTTCCTGGTTGATCCACAGATTCTTGAGCAGGATCGTCTTTAGCTTCCAAGTGTTTGATTTTCTTCTGAACTTTTTGTTGTGGTTGAGTTCCAGTTTCACAGTATTGTGGTCAGAGAATATGCAGGGAATAATCTCAATCTTCTGGTATTGGTTGAGCCCTGATTTGTGACCCAGTATGTGGTCTATTCTGGAGAAAATTCCATGTGTACTAGAGAAGAATGAGTATTCTGCTGTTTTAGAGTGGAATTTTCTGAATATATCTATGAGATCTATCTGGTCCAATGTGTCATTCAAGGCTCTTGAATGTTTCTTTGTTGATTTTCTGTTTAGATGATCTGTCCATTGATGAGAGTGGTGTGTTAAGATCTTCTACAATTAATGTATTTGTATCAATATGACTCTTTATTTTGCTTAACAGTTGGCTTATGTAGTTGGCTGCTCCCATGTTGGGGGCATAAATATTTGCAATTGTTAGATCTTCTTGGTATAGACCCTTTGAGAATGATGTAGTATCTTTCTGGTCTCTGACTACAGTCTTTAGATTAAAATCTAATTTGTCTGATATGAGAATTGCTACCCCAGCTTTCTTTTGAGGTCCATTGGCATGAAAGATAGTCCTCTTTCCCCTCACTTTCAGTCTGGAAGTGTCTTTAGATTCAAAATGTGTCTGTTGTAAACAGCATATGGATGGGTCCTGTCATTTTATCTAGTCTGCAACCCTGTGCCTTTTTTATTGGAGCATTTAGTCCATTCACATTGAGAGTGATTATTGATAGATTCGTTTTTATTGACATGTTACCTGTGAAGTTCATGTTTCTATAGATTACCTCTGTAAATTTCTGTTCTGTGTCACTCTTGGGTGTTTCTCTTCTTTTTTTGGGGGGGGGTGTTTCTCTTCTATAGAACCCCTCTTAATATTTCTTGTAGTGCTGGCTTGGTGGTTGCATAATCTTTTAGACCTTGGCGGTCCTGGAAGCTCTTTATTTATCTTTCCATTCTGAAAGTCAACCTTTCTGGGTACATTATCCTTGGTTGCATATTTTTGTCATGTAATTTCTGGAATATGTCTTGCCAGCCCTTTCTGGCTTGCCAGGTTTTTATGGATAGGTCTGACGTTATTGTTTTCTTTTCTTTTCCTGTCTTTTCCCTTCTTTCCTTCCTTCCTTCTTTTCTGTCTTTCTCTCCCTCTCCTCCTTCTTTCTTCCTCCATTCCTTCTTCCTTCCTTCCTTCTTTCCTTTTCTCTTTCTTTCTTTCTTTTTCATCCTTCCTTTCTTCTTTCCCTTCTGTTTCTTTCTTTCTCTCTCTCTCCTTCCTTCCTCTCTCACTCCTTCCCTCTCTCCCTCCTTTCTTTCTTCCTGCCTTTTTCTTTTCCTTCCTTCCTTCCTTTCTTTTCTATTCTTTTCTTTTCTTTTTTCATTTCCTTTTCTTTTTTTCTTTTTTCTTTCTTTTTTCTGTCTTTCTCTTGCCTGCCACTTCCATCATACTGGGGGAAATCTTTCTTAAAGATGCCTCATATTTGTCACATCATTTAATCCTGAGCAACCCCTGGTGAGATGAGCTAAAGATTCTTATCCTCAGTTTATAGTGGAAAAAACTGAGGCTCGAGGCAAGGAAGTGACTGGTTCATGGTCATATAATTTGTTTTGACAGAGCCAAGATTTGAACCAGGTTCGAAGTTTCCCAGTATTCTTGGAAGGAAGGGAAGAAAGTGGGGTCCATGCTACTTATTTAGGCTTTCAGTGTGATTATTGATACAGGATACTTTATGCAAATCCACTGTCTGCCTCAGAGGTGAAATAAGGATGACACAAACAGCTGTTGTCCATTGCCTTAAGCAATTTTTGACTCTTGGGTTACTGATTTGGAGTGTCATACTATCTTACTTTCTTAAGGGTGTGGAAGTAAATATAACATTAATGGGCAAACTTGAATCACTTTCTTCTCTGGGTTCTAGTTTTGTTTCCATTTAAAAATAACAAGGTTGGTCTTAATTATTTACAAGGTAATTCCAGCTCTAACATCAGCTGACTGGATGTTGGCAAGTAAATAGGCTGTCCCATATATTTCCTATTTTCTTTTTCTGTCACACAAAACATAATTTTTAGGTAGCATTCAATGACATTTTCATGTCTTTTCTCTTCTTTTAAAGATTTTATTTATTTGACGGAGAGAAACACAGCCAGAGAGGGAACACAAGCAGGGGTAGTGAGAGAGGGAGAAGCAGGCTTCCCGTCGAGAAGGGAGTCTGATATGGGACTTGATCCTGGGTTTCCGGGATCATTATCTGAGCTGAAGGCAGTCGCTTAACCAACTGAGCCACCCAGACACCCCTTCATGTCTTTTCTTATATTGCCCCCCAACAAACACATACATTTCCTGCATGATTTGTTCTCAGGCTGTGCAAGTGAATCTGAGACATCTCTGGAATGATTCCCTTTCTTGTTAAAGGTTTTAAAGAATTGTGTTATGCTTATAAAATTACACAAACTCATTGTTTTATTGGAAAGTACAAAGATTGGAAAAGCAGAAAAACACATTTTCTTCAAAGATAACCACTGCTAAATTTAGAGATATATCCCTATCTTTATCACTGTCTCTCTCTATAAAACTTTGTATATTTTTTATTTGACATTTTATCAGTTTTGTTTTCCTGTCATAACAAATTCTTCAAAGCAGTGATTTTAATGACTGTGTAATATTCCATCACAGGTATGTACCTTGATTTATCCAGTTTTTGTGGGTGTCTTTATGTTGTTTCCATGGCCAGTGAAGAGTAGACATATGAGAAGAGGAAGCTTAGCCTAGAGAAGATTTGAAGGTAGGCACAATCCTTTTCCTTGGACATTGGAAAAGCTAGCTGGTGGGAGAGGGGTTTGACTTGTTCTGTATCACTCCAGGAGGCAGAAGTAGCCAGATGGGTAGACTTCAGCTCTAGGTAAAGAACTTTTTAACCATTAGAATTGTCCTAGTCTATGGTTTCAGCTGCCTTGTAAAGTGGGGGAGCTCTCTGTCACTAGAGGTATACACCCAGAAACTGACCATCACTTGGGAGTGTTGCAGAGGGGATTCAAGCTGTGACATTTGTGGGTCCATACAACCCTGGAAGACTTATGATTCTATAATTTCTCCATGTATTTCTTCTCCTGCCAACTTTCTAGGGTAGGAAGTTTAGGCAGTAAAATGTGATCATGAATTTCCCAAAATTCAAAGGAAAACATAGTCTCTTTGCCATTTTTGTTGTCACATTATCTTATTTCCCCAATCACCATTCTGTAACCTATTGGGTGTGGTCAGACCCAGCTCAACTGGCACAGTTACAACAAAGCCATCTAAATACAGATAATAGCTTCCTGAACCCCATCAGGGGATGAGGAAGGCTTGGAAAGAAGTTAGTCAGAAGCAAGGTCAAATTGGAGAATTTTTAGTTGAAGTCTAAAATCCTGAAATCAGGGGCGCCTGGGTGGCTCAGTTGGTTGAGCGACTGCCTTCGGCTCAGGTCATGACCCCGGAGACCCCGGGATCAAGTCCCACGTCGGGCTCCCTGCTCGGCAGGAGGCCTGCTTCTCCCTCTCTCACTCCCTCTGCTTGTGTTCCCTCTCTGGCTGTGTTTCTCTCTGTCAAATAAATAAACTCTTAAAAAAAATAAAATCCTGAAATCAGAGGGACTGTGGGAGGAAATTATAGAGAAGGACATAATTATTTATGTTACTGGGTCACGCCCTGGATGGGACATGATTCCAAATGGGTATAAATGTGGATGAGCAGTGGACAGAGAGTTTTTGGTAAATCAGAGTGATGAAAGCACTGTTAATGAGCTTTAGTGAGACGAAGGACAGAGTGAAAACCTGGCAGGGGAGTGGAAGTGATAAAGCAGTGGTGTCTCTTACTACTAGCCTGCTTGGACTCCCATGGCAAAATACCAAACAAGAGGAATTTATTTTTCCACATTTATGGAGGCTGGAAGCTCAAGATCAAGGTGATGTCAGGGTTAGTTTCTGGTCAGACCTCTTTTTCTGGCTTGTAGATGACTGCCTTCTGTCCATGCATTCACATGGCCTCTTTTCTGAGTAGAGAATGAGAGAGAGGAAGAGAGGAAGGGAGGAAGGGAGGGAATGAGGGAGAGAGAGGGAGAGAGGGAGATAGAGAGGGAGAAAGGGAGAGAGGGAGAGGGTGAGGGGGGAGGGAGGGAGGGAGGGAGAGAGAGAGAGAAAGAGAGAGAGAGATATGGTGTCTCATTCCTTTTCTTATAAGGATCAGTCCTATCAGATTAGGGCCCCGTCCTTGTGACTTAATTTAACTTTAATTACCTCCCTAAATATCTCCAAATAAAGTCACATTAGAAGGTTAGGACTACAACACATAAATTTTTGGGGTTCACAATTCAGTGTCCATTGTAGGTCTTGTGAATTGTCTTTGTACTCTTGGAGGAGATAGAGGACTCTGATTGAGGTTCAGCTAAATGTCAGTCATTACTGACTCATAATCTCATTTGACTCCTAAATAACCCTGTCATGAAAGAAGATTGAAGCTCACAGATATTATGATCACCCAGAAAGTAAGAGGTCAAAAGTATTCAAACTCTAATTTTCAACTTCATACTTCTCAATGGAGGAGACTTTAATGTGAAATCTCATTGAATTCCTAGGACTACATCTTTTTTAAAAATAGATTTTTAAAAGATTTTATTTATGTATGTATTTAAGAGAGATAGAGATAGAGATAGATAGAGATACAGAGAACATGAACGGGGGGGCGAGGATGTGGGAGAGAGAGAAGAAGCCTCCCCAGTGATCAGGAAGCCAGATGTGTGACACTGGATCCCAGGACCCAGGGATCATGACCTGAGCCAAAGGCAGATTTTAACTGACTGAGCCACCAGGCACCCTGAGGACTAAATCTTTAAACCTGGAAATTCCAGGGAGACTGCCTTGGCAGGCCCATTTGGGGGAAGGGGAGGGTCTCTGAATACAGAAATGTGGTTTGATCAGAGCTGTGCTTTGTGAAACTGGCCGCGTTGGTAGGGTGAGACAGGAGATCATCTAGAAGCCTGCTGAGAGATAACCACAGCCTGTACAAAGGACAGTGTAAGAAGTGCTAGCTACCTTTAACATTGTGAAGGCAGAATCAGGGTTTTGGTAAATCATTGAATGAAGGCCATGGGGTGAAGGGAGGAAGTCCAGAATGAAACCAAGGCAAGTGACTGGGAGAATAGAAGTGATGATGACAGAAATTAACTGAATCTGGGCAGGACATGTGGTACCCACAAATCTCTCCTGGCCCCCATTCCATCAGATGGTGAGGGGGAACTCAGGAAAGCCTGCAACTGCTTAAAGTCCAAGGTTCCCCTTTAGGGGGATGTTGGAGAGGACTTCTTGAACTTAAGGTTAATCTAATGCAGTTAATAATTACTGGTAATTATGCTCTTAATAGTACAACATTAGGCTTAATAATTTATCAAGTGAGATATGATAAATGAAAAGATAATGGGCTAGGACAGGCGAGCTACATGCAGAATGGAATTCTGACTAAAAGTGGACTGTTATCCCCATCAAGCTTTGAGGAGAAAAAGGTGAATGTTTCTGAACAGTCTGCTTTCCTCCCAATTTCCCCTTCTTTTTTAAAATTCCAGTGTAATTAACATACAGTGTTATATTAATTTTAGATGACAATATAATGATTCAGCAATTCTATACAATTCTCAGTGCTCATCAAGATAAGTGTACTATTAGTCCCTTTTATCTATTTTACTCATTCCCTGCAATCTCCCCTCTGGCAATCACCAATTTGTTCTCTGTATTTAAGATTCTGTATTTTCCCCTCTGTTTTCTTTGTTTGTTTTGTTTTGCTTCTTAAATTCCACATATGAATGAAATAATATGATATTTGTCTTTAACTTATTTTAGTTGGTATCATACTCTCTAGGTCCATTGAAGTTGTTGCAAATGGAAAGATTTCATTCTTTTTTATGACTGTGCATTATTCCATCACACATATATGTATATTAATATATTACTATTAATATTTTAATTATATTAAAATTCATTAATATGTTATAAGTAATAATTATATTAAAATGTATTAATGATACATTAATATTAATGTATATAATAATTTTTCATATATATTACATTATATGCATAACCATATCTTCTTTATCCACTGATCTATGGATCCATTTTCCCCCTTAATAAATGGCATCCACCTACTCTAGTCCTGAATCTAGGAGTTGCCCTTAATTACTCTCCCCCTCATTTTCCACATCTGATCCATTAAGGGTAATTCCTAGAGTCAGGACTCCTGTCAACTTCATTTCTAAAACACACTCCAATCTCTACATGCCTTTGTCTTGACTGCTACCAGAGACCAAGCCACTGTCCTCTCATATAGATACAGCATTAGCCTCCATACAGTTTCTCTTCTTTCTCCCTTACCTCCAGCACCACATTCTCCACATGCTTGAGAACAATCTTTAAAAGCAAATTAAGTCCTGTCTTTCCATTGATTAAAACCCTCTAGGGGTAGGGCACCTGGGTGGCTCAGTGTGTTAGGCATCTGACTTAAGTTTGGCTCAGGCCATGATCTCAGGGTCATGCTGGACATGGAGGCTGCTTAAGATTCTCTCTATCCCTCTCCCTTTGCCTCCCCCACCTCCTAAAATATCCTCCAGTGGCTTCCCACACTTAGGATAAAATTCACACCTCCTATCCTTGCCTGCTAGGAGTTACATGATGAATGCCTGCCTAACTTCCCAGCCTCATCTCACAATACTCCTTCTGGCCATCTTTATGCGTCTCAACAATGACTATTGTCTTTATAATTTTGGCAGAAATCAGTGGACTTCTTTTATCACTTCAATCTTTTTTTTCCAATTTTAAAATTATTTTTATCTATTTTAATTTTTCAGTGCTCCAAGATTCATCGTTTATGCCCCACATCCAGTGCTCCATGCAATATGTGTCCTCAATACCCACCACCAGCCTCACCGCCCCCCCCCACTCCCTCACCTCCAAGACCCTCAGTTTGTTTCTGAGTCCAAAGTCTCTCATGTTTTGTCTTCCTCCCTGATTTACCCCATTTCTCAATTCCTTTCCTTCCCTTACTGTCCTCCATATTACTCCTTATGCTACACAGGTAAGTGAAACCATATGATACCTGACTTTCTCTGCTTGGCTCATTTCATTCATCATAATCTCCTCCAATACAGTCCATGTTGCTACAAAAGTTGGGTATTCATCCTTTCTGATGGAGGCATAGTATTCCATTGTATATATGGACCACATCTTCTTTATCCATTCATCTGTTGAAGGGCACCTTGGCTCTTTCCACAGTTTGGCGATTGTGGCCATTGCTGCAGTGAACATTGGGGTACATATTGCCCTTCTTTCCACTACATCTGTATCTTTGGGGTAAATACCCAGTAGTGCAATTGCAGGGTCATAGGGTAGCTCTATTTTTATTTTTTTAAGGAATTTCCACACTGTTTTTTAAAGCAGCTGCACCAACTTGCATTCCCACCAACAGAGTAAGAGGGTTCCCCATTCTCCACAGCCTCTCCAACAATTGTTGTTTTCTCTCCTATTAATTCTGGCTATTCTGACTGGTGTAAGGTGGTATCTCAATGTTTCACTTCAATCTTAACTTAGAGGTCATCCACACAGAGTAATCTTTCCTGACTCTTCAGTTGGAACTAGTTACTCCTCTATTCACCTTTCTCTGATATCTCTTTTTAAAAAAAATTATATGTATTTCCTCTGTTAAAATATAAGATTCTGGAGAGTAGAGATTGTGTCTGTGTTATTCACAACAGAATCTCCAGGGTTTAGAATAGTGCTTGGTACATTGAGATGATATCAAATTAATATTCATTGAGTGAATTAACGAATGCACTTTTATACCATTATCTTATTCCAGAGACCTTCTGTCCTGGCTTTAGTGAGCTTCTTTTTCTCTGACTTAACTGTTTGGTACTAAGCAACCATTGCCTCGTATTGGGCATAGGGATTAATATAGTTAGGATGGTTTCTTGGAGTAATCTCTCTTTTGGGAAATAGCATCCTGTGTTTTGTTCCATATTTGTTCCATGTTAGGGATATTAGACAAATAACTACCAGCCTTCCACCATTGATGAGCAAGGATGAGGATAATGATCTAGTTTGGTACTTATCAAATGGTGTTATGCCTCTCCTCCTGGGCACAGAAGGAGTCTAGAATTTTCTAGAGTGCTTTTGAACTTCAGATGCAGTTGAGTTGATGGCACAGTATCATGACCGGTTAGTGTGAGATACCACTCTTATTTTACCCGATGTTTTCTCCTTCATCTCCCATTCACAGTCTCATTCTCCTTTTTCCTTCTAGGCTTCTAATCTTGGGTGTTAATATATATCCTCCCAATCTGTCTTCTAATTTATGTATTTAGATTATATGTACATCCTTGAAAAATGCAGTGTTTTGTGCATGTGTCCATGGGTTCTAGGAGACCTGTGTAAAAAATAAAAAATAAAAACACTATATTGTTTTATAGAGTTATTGTTAGTGGCATCTCATGTTACTTGGGAGTACATGGGATTGTAGAATTAAAAAAATTATTTAAATTCCATTAACATATAATGTACTATTGGTTTCAGAGGTAAAGGCCATCATCAGCCTTATATAACGTTCAGTGGGGATCATAGAATTTGATAGGAATCATTTGTAAGTTATAGATTCTACCTCCTGCCTTCTCTGATAAACGAGAGGACTAAGGCCCAGAGACTTTGTTTAAATGAGACCTTTTATCAAAACTGTCCACATTTATTGAGAGTCAGTATTTGTTTGGGTCCTATGTCAGAAGTGTTGGAGGAAATAGAGATGGAAGACACAGAGATGAATGGCACAGGGCCTGCTTCTGAGCGGACAACATCTCGGGAGAATTATAGGAAAGCTTGGTGGGCTGTGGGGTTTCTCATGTATTTTTTGTTATATATTGGCCATTGGGCTGACAGAGGACCCTTAGATGATCTGCTTTGGGGATACACACTGCTTCTTCCCAAATCCTCTCCTTTTCATCTTCACTATTTCCCAAGACGCACCCCTCCATCCACCTTGTGAATCAGTGGTCCTTACAGACATGCAGTCAAGTTCCCAGCCTGCCTCTTCTCTTCCTCGTCCTTCTTGTGGATGACATGCCTCTTCTCTGTTGGTCTACCTCTGAGTGTCCTGGTGGAGTGTAGGGTCCTTACCAGACTTTCTCTTTGTGTTTCCAGATTGGAGCATCTCTCTTTGCCAGTAACATTGGAAGCGGCCACTTTGTGGGGCTGGCAGGGACAGGAGCTGCTGCAGGCATCGCCATGGGAGGCTTTGAATGGAATGTGAGTAACATCAGAGACAGTGTGTCCTGGGGCTAGAAGGAAGTTTAGCAGTCAACCAGGTCCATGTATGCTTAGAGATGCTCTAAGTGTTAGGGAGCCAACCAGGGCACCCTCTGATGCGGATGGAAAAGGGGCACACTCCAGGAGCTCCATGGTCCCGCTCCACCTCCACCAGAGTAGTGTGAGAAAACTACTGATGTGATGGCAATAGTGTTTTTTTATTCTCTTAAAAATTCAAGTCCTCCTGTACACTTTTGGCCATATGGGGAGGTTTGGAAATTCTTACCACCAGGTTTCCATTATCATTATTATTTGAAAGTTCTCTAAGTGGTATTTTACTTATTGTAAACCAGAGAAGAGACCAAAGGAGTTATGATGTCAATGGGCAGCTCCCTGGGGTCCCTTCCACTATTGCCCAACTACCATTCCTGTGGGCCAATCAGGCAACAAAGGTCTCTTTCAGTTTCTAATGGTCATTTGGGGAGTTGTCCCCAGAACCCCAAGAGAAAATGCTTGGTAATTTTCCTGTAGCAGTTGAGGGCAGGCAGCAGAATGGGCCTCCTGGTTTGATTCTACTCATTTTTTGTTTGTTTCAGGCCCTGGTTTGGGTGGTTGTCTTGGGCTGGGTGTTTGTACCCATTTACATTAAGGCTGGGGTAAGTATCTGCTCTGTTATCCCACTTCATGCTGAATATATATATGTATATATATATATATGAATATATATGTAAACATATGCAATATATACACACATATATACAGTATATATACATGTATATTGCATATATATTCACATATATGTTCACATATATACACACAAATATATATTATATACATCATACATATATTACATATAATGTGTATAACACGCACACACATAAGGAACAGGAGGGTACAGAGATACATTCCTATACAGAATGCCTGCTGTGAACACGTGGCCAGGCTGGGTATAAGCCCTATCCTCTTGAAGGGCGGAGGAGACGTTATAGCACAAGTGGCAGGGAACACCTGTGCCTTGGTTTTCTTTTCCAGCTTATAATATCCTTCACTCCTTTAAGGGACATTCAAAGATCCACTCAGCCATGACTTCACTCTCTAAGAGGCCCTCTAAACACCTTGTTTTATTCAGAGCCCTCTTCAGCATCACTCAGCATCACTGGGTGTGCACTTTCAAGGTCTTACCGTGGATTTGCTCATGCTATGTAGCCGTGTGCCTCTGCTCCTGGAAGAGAAGCAGCATGAAGAACTGTATTTTCCCTTCATTTACATATGTCAGTAGCTTTTGCAGCTGGTACTCAACTATTGAATGCATGCTCAGTCTCTTGACTAAATTTCTCTGACATTTTATGTAAGACAGCTTTGGTGGCACCTGTTTAGTGAGATACGTTGAATACATTAGAAGCTGAAAGGAATACAGAAAAAACACAGGGAAGACTCTCCGTCTTCTGGAGGCTCATGGACTATTGGTGACACGTGTGCAATCCCAGAAGACTGCAGGCTCAGGGTTGAGAGATGGAGACAGAAGCACAGTCAGAATTTGCAGAAAGGAACTGGGAGACAGCTGAGCGAGCCTGCAGCAACAATCCTTGTCAAAGCCTGTGTGTAGAGCAGCTGAAGCATATACCCAGCCTGGCCACGTGTTCACAGCAGGCATTCTGTATAGGGATGTATCTCTGTCACATCCTCCTTCAAGACAAAGATCTTCTTTTTTGGTTATGTGTTCATGTGTCCATTTTAAAAAGTGTCTATTGGGCACCTTCAGTATCCTGGGATAGTACCCCACCCTTGCAGTCGTAGGGGATATGGGATCAAGTTGGGATTGAAGAATGGGGGCCATCTAGCTACCTTACAGACTTCTCTGACCCATGAGGGTTAACCCTTGATCATACTTCTGATGCCATGGTGGATGCCACTGCTCTGCTTGCTCTCAGATCTGGTCACTTTGGCTGGTGATGACCTCTCTTACATCCCATGCAGGTGGTGACAATGCCAGAGTACCTGAAGAAACGATTTGGAGGCAAACGAATCCAGATCTACCTCTCTATTCTGTCCCTGTTACTTTACATTTTCACCAAGATCTCGGTGAGTCCACTGCCCTGGGGACTGGCATTATCTGTCTCCGAGCCTACCCATTCCTGCTTCTCCGCACATACTGGCCTACCAAGCATTTGCTCTTATTAACTTGGTCTCTTAGGTCTTCTTGCTCCTTAGAGTAAAGTTCTATTTCATACATCAAGAAATCAACACAGAACTCCCTACTCTCCACCATGTAGAAGGTTAAAAACATAAACAGGCTCAAGGAGTATCAGTGAAAACTGCTCTTAATAGAAGAGTAAAAGGGAATTAGCAATATCTACGGGATGGTTCCAACCTTAGAGTTAGCTGTGAGCATTTGTGCCTGAAGGGATCAGAATCTGGCTCTAGGTGATGTTTCTAATACACTTAAACATGGGCAGTCAGTGACAACTCTTGAAGGGACCTCAGAAATTCTCCCTTTTCTTCTAGGGACAGGGAAATGAAAACTGGGAATTGAAAATACTTGTTCAGGATCCTGACCAAGAGTAGAACCCAGACTTCTGGCTCACCTCCCTGTCCTTTTCATTGCACGAGGCTTCTTGTCTGTTATTGTTTTTTTAATCTTTTTTTCCCGATATTTCTCAAGCTTTTTATGTCATTTCTAAAAATGCATTGCCAAATCCAAGGGTTGAGAAAAAAGTGGCATTTTCTGAGACCACCTAGGGAGTTACAAAGTGCTCACTGCTCTATCAGAGGAGTTTTCTCATTGAGTGTGACCAGTTTCCTCTGTTTTCTTGCCCTTTCGTATCTAGCACCAAAGCTAAGACTGGATCAATCCCTGTATCTACGAAGAGATCCATCCGGTACGGAGTCTGAGTCAGGCTGGATCTGAATGAGCCTTCTGCTCTAACTAGGTGGTGTGCTGAAAAAACAGCTGCTAGTGCTTTTGTTTTCCTGATCACTTAAAGCCAAGACAACAACAATATTAAATAGCATTTGCAATTTTTTTTTTATTTTGGAACATTTCAAACATATTCACCCAGAGATAGAATAGTATAATGAATACTAATGGACCTAGTACTTATAACTCAGCTTTAACAATGATTATCATTTTGTTATTCTTGTTCATCTATTTCTTCTACTTTTCCCCCCAGTAGTATTTTAAGTCAGATTCCAGACATTATGTCATTTCGCTGTGAATTCTTCAGAATACACCTTTGCCTTTTTTAAATTTTTTTTTATTGTTACTTAAATTTTTTTTCCAGTGTTCCAAGATTCATTCCCCATTCCCCACACCCAGTGCTCCACGCTTTAGGTGCCCCCAGTACCCACCACCAGGCTCTCCCATCCCTCCATCCCCTTCCCTCCAAGTCCCTCAGTTTGTTTCTGTGTCCGAGGTCTCTGTTGTTTTGTTTCTTTCCCTGGATTACCCTAGTTCCCCTTTACTTTCCTTCACCCACTGTCCTCCGGGTTACCCCTCATGCAGCCGCTTTGGAAAACACCTGTGCCTTTTATTTATTTATTTATTTATTTATTTATTTATTTATTTATTTATTTATTTTTAGGTATTTTATTTATTTATTTGATAGAGAGAGATCACAAGTAGGCAGAGAGGCAGGCAGAGAGAGAGGAGGAAGCAGGCTCCCTGCTGAGCAGAGAGCCCGATGCGGGCCTTGATCCCAGGACCCTGAGATCATGACCCGAGCTGAAGGCAGAGGCTTTAACCCACTGAGCCACCCAGGCGCCCCACCTGTGCCTTTTAAAAAACAACAGTTATGCTACTATTACATAGCAAAATCTATAGGAATTTCTTTTTTTTAAGATTTTATTTATTTATTTGACACACAGAGAGAGATCACAAATAGGCAGAGAGGCAGGCAGAGAAAGAAGAGGAAGCAGGCTCCCCGCTGAGCAGAGAGCCCGATGCAGGACTCTATCCCAGGGCCTCTGAGCCACCCAGGACCAGGAATTCCTTAATTTAGGTGATTTAATGCCTGGTCCATATCCAAATTTTCCTAATTATATAAAAAATATCTTCTTACAGTTGATTTGTTTGAATCAAAATCTAAATGAAGTCTACACACTACATTTGACTATACTTATTTTAAAGAAAATATCTATATTTTCAGCTTACCATAATTATTTTTCTTTTTTGTACCATTACTTCCCATTTCTAGTCCTGGCCTAAATGCACATACTTTTTAAAAAGTTGTGTCGTTTTTCTTTTTTTGTTGTTGAGTTGAAAGAATTCTTTATATGTTCTGGGTACTAGGTCCTTATTACATAAAAGATTTACAAATATCCCCCCCCCCCATTCTGTAGGTTTTCTTTTCATTTTCTTGATAATGTCCTTTGAGGCACAAAAGTTTTAAATCTTGATGAAGTTCATTTACCTACTTTTATTTTTGTTACTTATGCTTTTATTGTAATTTCTAAGAATCCATTGCCAAATCCAAGATCATGAAGATTGACTCCTATGTTTTCTCTGAAGAATTTTATACTTTAGCTCTCACATTTAGGACTTCGATTCATTTTGAGTTAGTTGTATATGATGTGAGGCAGGCGTTCAACTTCACACATACCCAGTTCGTTCAGCACCATTTGTTCCAGAGACTATTATTTCCTCACTGAATGGTCTTGCAAACACATTTTTGTACAACTCAATGTAAACATGCTCTTGCCTACAGGACCGAGAGAAATTTGTCTTGGATTTGTGAGTGATTCCCAGAGTACTACTCCCTCCCTGCCCAGCTTCCTGACTCAAATTGCTACTGCCCTTGACAGTGCCTTTGTGCTTTGCCAGCAATGTGATGATTTTACCCTCCTTCAGGGTTAGTTTTTAGTTGTAAGATGAAGACGGTAGGCCTTTCAGTGCTATCCCATTAGAAATCAATGTGTAGAGCCTAGACGTGGAAATGCTGGGAGGGCGGGAGAAATCGGGCTTTCTGAGGGGGAGAAGAGCAGATCTAAGAGGAGAAAAGGGAATATAAGTGGGGAGGAAGAGGAGGCTACTCCGGAGCTAGGTGGGGGTTGGCAAGGGACATGCTCCTTGGCTCAGCTTGTGAGGTGGCACCTGTCTCACGAGCATGTAGAGGAGGCTACTGGGATTCCTCTTCTTGGAATCAAGCTTTCTCCAATTCCACAGTTCAAGCAGGTAAAAGTATGTTGACTGTAGTTGCCATGGAAAGGGTACTCTTTGCCCTTGGAGCTGGTGTGGGGTAGCATATACATAAACTAGATGCCCAACCTCTCTCCCTGCCTTCCAGTGGACTCGTCTATTATCCAGGTTACTGATTAACCCTGCTGGGGCTTGGGGGCCCCCAGATACCTGAGGGGCAGTCTCGCTCAGCTCAAGTCCTCATGGAGCTCATCCCCAGCAGTCAGCCTTTTCTGAATTTTGCTTTTGAAAAGCACTTGGTATAGATTGCTCCCTCTCTGCTTGACTTCTGGGGCTCCTTGCTGGAAGCCTTACCCAGCCTCCTCCGTGCTCCATCTGCTGCCCAGAGGCAGCAATCTCTTGAAAAATGTGTAAGAAGGGTGATAGCTGCCTTTCATTTAATGTCAATCTCTTCGCTTAGATTACAATAGGGGATTTACTTATTTCATCTCAAGTTCACATGAGTGCTGCATGGTAAGGCTTTCTATTTTATTTTCCACTTCATGGATGAGATAACAGTTTCAGAGAAGTTAGGTGATTTGTCCCAAATCACATAGCAAATGTGTGGCAAAACCAGGATTGGAACCCAGGTCTCTCTCATCCCAGATTCTGTGTTCTTTTCAGAGTTCTGCTCTGTACTTGGATGTGATGAAGGCATAGCATGATATAATGGGATCAATCATCTAATCCTATGTCCTATGCTCTCATTTTATAGCTGGAGAAACTGAGGGCCCAAGAAGGAAAGGGACTCTGTGAGGTTAAACAGTAGCAGAACTATGAACAGCAGGGTCCCTGTTATTGACTCAAAACCTTTGGCATTATGTGGCCTCTGACTTCTAAGTCTTTCATTCATTGAGTACAGTGTCTGTTAAAATTCCAGACCTTGGAAAAAATTAAGATAGCCAGTTAAATGACCTTATAATATGAACAATTTTCCAAGAGTAGAATTTGAGAGGACTCTGAGGAGAGAACATCAACCACACACTGGTATATGAAGGGTCTGAAGGAGGGATGTACAGGCAGAGGGGAGGGACAGGGACAGGTTGACACGTGAGACTTTCTTTATAAATTGGGCTGACTTCAGGTTCATCATGAGTTACGGAACATGAAATAATTAAAATAGTTAAACCGATGTTGAATGTACTTCCTAGGAGCTCACATAAAGATACACATGTATTTGAAGTTCATGGACAGAAGAAAATAATTGTTAGTTAACAAGTAAGATATATATTTCTTTACAGTGCACATAAAGATTAACCAATCTTGTGTGTATGTAGAAGCATGGACAGTTCACGATTGGCAAGAAAGAAGAAAGGTGGCTTTGGGAGATCCAAGTCTCCCAGGAGGTGTTGCGGTGGATGTAGGGATCCAGTGTATGTGCAATTATAGGAGAGAAAAACATTTCTGGTGCAGGGCCCAGATATAACCCAGGCCACTGAGTAGCAGTGGTGTGCAGTCCTAATTATGACTACCATCTCGTGGCTAGGGTTTGGGATCTGAGACCCAGATTTGATCATTCCCCCATGTACTCCGCTGAATTTTATTGGCCCCCTGCTCTCCCCTTCCTGGCACTGTGACTTATTAAGTTCTGAGAAGCATTCTGCTCTGTAGAATTTCCCAGTATCGTGTATCTTATTTAAGTGTGTGCAATAACTTGAGATAAGCTTCAGATTTTATGAATTACATGTGATGACTGAATGTCCCTGTTTATATTTCCTGGGGCTAGTAACATGCCTGCAATAAACTTTTATTGCAACCCCACTGTCCATTTTGGATCCTTGAGTGAAAATAGGAGCTTTGGCTTTTACATAAGGTTTGAAGATACTCAGGTAATGAGTATATTGTTATCTGAGCCATTCACTTTCACAAATGAAAAGAGAAATTTGAGCAGTGAGGTTCTCCATCTCAAATGTTGTTACCAGGCAGGACTCATTGGGTGCTCAGAAATAACTCGTACCATATAAAAGCACATACAAACCCTATAAAAACCCATATTTATATTGGTTGCAAAGCACATATATAAAATCATAGGAGCTCAAAGCATCAGAGCTGAGACAAATAATCTATGCAAATCTCATGGTCAGAGACTCAGTTGCTCTTAAGAGGTTTTCCAACTATAATTTTATTAGTCCTTGTGGGTCTCATGGACATTGTTCAAGCCACATTTTCAAAGTGATGGGAACAAAGCTTTTGAACTGAATCCAACTGTCTTTTTGCAGATATAGTATTTTTTAGCGCTTTATTTATTTGAGAGAGAGAGAGAGCTAGTGTACAAGCCGCAGAGAGAGTTGTAGAGAGAACGAGAAGCAGACTCTCCACCGAGCAGAGAGCCCTATGTGGTGCTCAGTCCCCCGACCCTGGAATCATGACCTGACCCAAAGGCAGATACTTAACCGACCAAGCCACCCAGGTGCTCCTGTAGATGTAATTTTATTGGAACATGGTCACACCCATTTGATGTATTGTGTATGGCTACTTTCATGCTTCAACTTCAGAATTGAGCAGGTCGGACAGAGATTATATGATATATAAAACCTAAAACATTTATTACCTGAAATTTTATAGAAAAAGTTTGCTGAACTTTGGTCTAGAATACAATAATTTTCTATTTCATTTCAAGTTGGTTTAAGCAAGCAGCACTGGGGAAATTTGCTTGTTTCCTTCCTTCCTTTTTTTCTTTATTAAGGGCTAGGAAAAGTTTAGGGAAAGAGCAATCTGGGAAGAACTGTGGAACAAGTGGTCTCCTAGTATTGTGAGAGAGAGGAGAGTTCTTTTCTATCATGCTGGTGGTATATTTCCCTATTCATTCCTCTACTTTTATAAATAAAAAATTAACAAAATGCTTCAAACATACAGGAAACTACAAAGACTAATGTGGCAAAGACCACCACCCAGATTCTATATATCTTTTAAAAATCTGTCATTTTTAAAAGAAAACAAATAAAATATTACAGATATGATGGAAGGCTTACTTCTGCCTTTATTTTATTTATTATTATTATTTTATTTTTTCAGTTTTCCAAGATTCATTGTTTATGCACCACCAGGCTCTTCCATCCCCCACCCCCTCCCTCCAAGAACCTCTGTTTGTTTCTGAGTCCTAATTCTCTCATGTTTCATCTCCCTCCCCAATTTACCCTACTTCCCATTTCCTTTCCTTCTCCCACTGTCCTCCAGGTTACCCCTCATGCACCGCAAGTAAGTGAAACCATGTGATACTTGACTTTCTCTACTTGGCTTATTTCACTCAGCATCATCTCTTCCAATCCAGTCCATGTTGATACAAAAGTTGGGTATTCATCCTTTCTGAGGGAGGCGTAGTATTCCATTGTATATATGGACCACATCTTCTTTATCCATTCTTCTGTTGAAGGGCACCTTGGCTCTTTCCACAGTTTGGCGATTGTGGCCATTGCTGCGATGAACATTGGGGTACATAGGGCCCTTCCTTTCACTACATCTGTATCTTTGGGGGTAAATACCCAGTAGTGCAATTGCAGGGTCATAGGGTAGCTCTATTTTTAATTTTTTAAGGAATCTCCACACTGTTTTCTAAAGTGGCTGCACCAGTTTACATTCCCACCAACAGTGTAAGAGGGTTCCCCTTTCTCCGCAGCCTCTCCAACACTTGTTGTTTCCTGACTTAATTCTGGCCATTCTGACTGGGGTAAGGTGGTATCTCAGTGTGGTTTTGATTTGAATTTCCCTGATAGCTAGTGATGATGAACATTTTTTCATGTGTCTGTTAGCCGTTTGTATGTCGTCTATGGAGATTATGTCTAGCTTCATTTTCTTTAACATTTTATGTATTTATTTGAGAGGGAGCACACAAGGTGGGGGAAGGGCAGAGGGAGAAGGAGAAGCAAATTCCCTGCTGAGCAGTGAACCTGCTCAATCCCAGGACCCTGAGATCCTGACCTGAGCCAAAGAGATATGCTTAACTGACTGAGCCACCCAAGCTCCCCTATTTTACCCTTCTGATCCTGTTTCCTTCTTCCTTAAAAGTTATACATGTCTTTTTTTAAAAAAGATTTTATTTAGTTGACAGAGAGAAACACAGCCAGAGAGGGAACACAAGCAGGGGGAGTGAGAGAGGGAGAAGCAGGCTTCCCACCGAGCAGGGAGCCTGATGTGGGGCTTGATCCTGGGTCTCTGGGATCATGACCTGAGCCTAAGGCAGTTGCTTAACCAGTGAGCCACCCAGGCGCCCCAAAAGTTATACATATCTTACACTTGGTATGTTTTCTTCTAGTCTGTTTTTATATTCTTACTACATATACATAAATGTATATACCCATAAGGAATATAATGCATTCTAAAATTCTTCTCCCCCCACTTTTGAAACTATAGGAAAAATGGGACAATGGTAATTAAGAAAACCTGGAGTGGAAAAGCACCCATAATCTCATGATTCTAATACAAATATTTCATATTGTGACTTTGCCTATATGTATGATTTCTTTTACAGAATTGCATTCAGAATGTGCATACCAGGCACCTGGGTGGCTCAGTGGGTTAAATCCTCTGCTATCGGCTCAGGTCATGATCTCAGGGTCCTGGGATCGAGGCCCCCATTGGGCTCTCTGCTCGGCACGGAGCCTTCTTCCTCTGCTCTCTCTCTCTGCCTCTCTGCCTACTTGTGATCTCTCTCTCTGTCAAGTAAATAAATAAAATCTAAAAAAAAAGAACATGCATAACATTTTGTCATCTTTCTTCCCCATCTTTGCATCAGACTGTATATATTTTTCTATATTTCCATCTTCATAATTGTTATTTTGGGGGGATATGGAACTTAATGATTGATATATAATTTTCAGCAAGACATTTAGAAATGCTCCGATGGACTAAAAGCTCTCAATAGCAGCCACATTTGGTCTGAGTGGTGGAAGCAGGGACACTTTTAATCTTCAGGGTATAACTTTCTGTACTGTTTTTTTCTGACTATACCCATAAGTTATTTTATTTTAAAAGTAAGTAAAAATGTTCTTTTAAATGATAAAATACCTTGCTCTCTGCAGAAAATATTCCAGAAAGGAGAACTCTTACCTTTTAAATGCTGTGGGAAAGTCGCTGGATTTGGAGATGAGGAGACAGATTTCAGCTCTTGAGCTTGTCATTGATTTTGTCTCTCTCACCTGTAGAGTAGAGCCACTATATCTGACCTATTACCTTATTTTCGGGATCAAAACAATGAATGTACCTGAAATCATTTGGTAAACTATAAAATTCCCTGGATATGAAGGGGGCGAAAAAGAAAACAAACCTAGTGAAGCAGATAAAGCTTGGGCACCGAGGATTCAGACTAATGTCAGAGCACCTGGGCCAGTGCAAGCTTAGGTACAGCGCAGTGTCCCGACGCACTCCCGCTGGCCTTTAGAGTCTAAGGGCAGAATTTACTCCTGAGGTTAGAAATGTAATCAATGAATGGGGCCCCTTCAAATGAAATGACTTTTTGTGGTGATAAAGAGGCATGGGAGGGGAGGGTCCAGCATTATGAATACTCATCATAGTTCCAATGGCTCAGTGTGGAGACTCAGGACAGCGTGGCCATTTCACCTTTAGCAAGGCTGATGTGCAGCTGGGGGCCCTTGCTTCCTCTCTGGCTTTAGAGGATAGGATGGAACAGATCCAGGACCTGGAGAAGAATGCTTTCTTTGGCTGCAGGACTTCCCTACTTCCATCACTGAGAATCATAAGCACTCAGTCAGAGTTTCTTGCTTTAAAGGTGAGAACACAGAGACGTGGAGAGGTGAAATTTTTAATCTAAGGTCACTCAGGCCTATAATGGCAACACTGGTGTTAAAACCCAGGTCCTCTGACAACTAGCTCCTGTGCGTGTGTGTGTGTGTGTGTGTGTGTGTGTGTGTGTGTGTGTGTGGTCTCCTTCTAAGTCACCGGTCTCTCCTTACCTTCCGACTCCCTGTCTCCTCCTTCACCAGGAAAGACAATGATATTAGGTCCCCTGGGGCTAGAGAATCTGCGGGGGAGCTAAGGCACCAGTCCTCAGGAGACCTACCTTGGGAAAGGGCGTTGTGCATTAGCATATAAATTTGGAGTTGATGTGAGGCAATCTGTCTGTCATCTAATAGAGGCAAGGAATAGGAGATTTGATAGGTCAGAGCTGAGCCACTGGAGGGCCCCAAGGAGCTGTAAGGAGGTGGAGGAAGCTAAGATTGGAGAGGAGGTGCAAGGGCATCATTCCCAGGGTTATGACCGGGTGGCCCTTTACATACCATGATGCATATTAGGTTTTATGCAATGAAACAGCCCATGTATTGCATCTAGGGGAGGTCTAGTTTCTTTCATATCTAGCAATTTGAAAATAAAAGATTTACCATGATTATCCCTTAATACTCCTGTTCCAGGATTCACTGTTTATGCCCCACACCCAGTGCTCCATGCAATACGTGCCCTCAGTGCCCACCACCAGGCTCTCCCATCCCCCTACCCCCTCCCTCCAAGACCCCCAGTTTGTTTCTGAGTCCAAAGTCTCTCATGTTTCATTTCCCTCCCCAACTTACCCTACTTCCCATTTCCTTTCCTTCTCCTATTGTCCTCCATAGTACTCCTTATGCACCACAAGTAAGTGAAACCATGTGACTTTCTCTGTTTGGCTCATTTCACTCAGCATAATCTCCTCCAATCCCATCCATGTTGCTACAATGGCTGGGTATTCATCCTTTCTGATGGAGGCGTAGTATTCCATTGTAAATATGGACCACATCTTCTCTATCCATTCATCTGTTGAAGGGCACTGCCAGGTAGGTTTTTTTTATAAGTTTAAATGAGGCAGGGAGGAGAAAGAGAACTGCATCAAGAATATAACTGGTGAAATTGAGGGTGAAGAGGAAACATTTCTCCCTAAAGTTTCATGAGATAATCTAGATAAAACCTCCTAGAAGCAAGCCTGCTATGCAAGAGATTCTTAGTGATGTTCTGGTTGTGTTTGAGTCAAGGTGGGCTGCATCTGGGCTGAGAAGATAAAACTGTGACGTTGCTGAAGTTTCTCTCCACTCCAGAGTATGGGTGTGGTTTCCCTCTCATGGACTCTTTAGTACTTGCCTTTGGGAATATATCTAATTGTTGCACACTGAGGTGTAAGTGATGGGGAACAGCTTAGATCAGCAGTCTACAGGATGGTTGGGAGGGGCCTCAAGGTGTTAATAGTTATTCCTTGGAAAACAAAGTTCTACAGTTAAATAAGTTTGTGAAGGGTCATTTACCATGTTCCCCTCCTGGGAATTCACAGTACATACACTATATTAAAGGCCCAGGGAAGCTGTGTATTATGGAAACTGTCTTTATTTCGTTCAATCCAGCATTTTACAGATCTCTGACTAGGAAATCCTTTTTTCCCCATGGGATATCTATTATCATCTTGAATAAAGCTTGTTGAGAAACTTAGGAATAGAACATGACTCTGAGGTGTTTATGGTTTTTTAAAAATTTTTTATCTTAGTTTGTAGTGGTAAGAACATTTAACATGCCATCTATCCTTTTGACAAATTTTAAGTGTAAAATACATTGTGGTTGACTATCGGCACAACGTTGTGTGGCAGATCTCTAGAGCTTACTCATCTTACTTAATTGAAACTTTACAGCTGTTGATTAATAATTCCCCATTTCCTTCTCCCCTCAGCACCTGGTAATCATCATTCTAGTCCATAATTATACAAATCTGAGTCTTTTAAATACCTCATGTATGTGGAATTACGCAACACTTCTCTTTCATATTCTTACCCAGGGATAAAAATATCAACCTTTAATTGGGAGATTTTAGCCAAAGGGCAAGAGGGAAGGATGTTGGGTAGTAGATTGCTGTAACAAGACAAGGGAGGAAAGGAAGGAAAGGCAGACAGGAGACACCTTCTGCTACCCTCTCCAACTTTGCCTCCTTGTCTGCAGCTCTGGGTCCAGCCTGCAGCCAGCTGGCCTCCTTCAGCCCTAACTCTGTCTCTTCTCTTCTTCCAGGCAGACATCTTTTCTGGGGCCATATTTATCAACATGGCCTTGGGTCTGGATCTGTACCTCGCCATCTTTCTCTTACTGGCAATCACTGGCCTTTACACAATCACAGGTGAGTCCATACACATGACTCAGCCAAAGCCCAGGAAAGGAGGAGTAAGTAGGAGACATAGTTTTTCCTCTCAAGGAAGATAGATATACCCAGGAAACAGTTTTAGGATGGAACATTTGCTTAGTCCCAATGCTCAGAACCTAACAAGTTATATGGGAAACCCAGAAAACTCCAGTGTTGTCTGGAATAGTCAGTGTACCTTCTTTAAGGAAGTGTGCCAGGGACTGGCCTTCCACGTTGTCGATAGAAGTTGGC
The DNA here is from genome assembly GCA_004023965.1 of Spilogale gracilis. Lineage (NCBI taxonomy): Eukaryota > Metazoa > Chordata > Mammalia > Carnivora > Mephitidae > Spilogale > Spilogale gracilis. The sequence continues at coordinate 550 of PITA01021107.1, read as the reverse complement.
TGAGTTGGGAGAATCAGAGAGAGAGTGCCAGGTGCAGGGATGGGGAGAGCAAGGGAATGGGGTCAGGAATGGGCATGGCATGGAGCTGGCGCAGGGAGAGCAAGCAAGTGTGTTTCGCTGGAGAAGGCTTGTCAATGGGAGGTAGTTGAGATATGTGTGTGTGTGGAGTGATAAGGCTGGAGAGTTCAAAAGAGGTCACAGCGCAGGGGGCTTGGGAGATAGAAGGGAGCCTTGGCTTTCAAGTGCAGGCAGTGTGAGGCATTCTAAGTGGGAAGGGAGGCTGTGACCCAAAAACAGATATTTTAGAGGAAGACTTGAGAGGCGGCTAGAGAAGCTGGTGACAGGAATAGTAGTTGGGGGCAAATTTGCAGAGGTGTTACTATGTTCCTGATATGGGGGCCAGGAATTCGCCACCCAGCCGCAGCCCCATAGCTTTGGGGACAAGAAGTTACTTAGAAAGTCTGAGTAAAATGAGAGCAGACATGCATGGAAGTAGCTCTTGGAAATGTGTGGGTTCAGTAACCCCCAAACCTTGTAGACATGTCACCCC